>PPHD01023143.1:0-12571 GCA_002909625.1 Bambusicola thoracicus | reverse complement strand
CCTGCTCTCCTTTGGCCCCACCAGGCCTGAGCAACGCGTGCTGCTCAGATAAACTGCCCTATGGGCTGTGAGACCTATATGCTCTGGTACTGGTGATGTGTGCTGCACCTCGCATCAAGTGTACCTTCCCCCATTCTCTGTCAGTCCCTCAAATCCTCCTTTTACCTTTAAGAGCTTATTTTAAAAGAGATGATATTTTGACAGCTTGTCCTATAGGAATTTCTAGTCTCTTATCTGGAAGATATTTTCAATTATAAACAATGTGTACGGTGTGTAAGGTTAATCAGTATTACAGCAGCTCTTTGCTAATTCCATGTAGGATAATGAATATTAACCTAGTGTGCAGAGAAAAGATGCAGCTTTTAAAATTCAATAGATTACAGCATTGATTTAGTGAAGAAAGAACTATGAGTGCTGTATGTATTGTTAACTTGGCTTCAGCTTAGTACAGAGTAAGGCCATTTCTGATAGTATGAGCATCTTCATTTTTCTTTACTTGCTCCTGTGTAGAAGCTGACTGAACTCTAATCTGAACTACAGCTCTTCTGCAGTGTGACTTCATGAAATCATGTCTAATGGGCTATTTAGTGAACAGGCAGGAGAGCATTCCTTTTAAAAGTTATGAAGGATTTCTCAATCTATGTCAAAGACTGGCTTAAGGGAAGAAAAATAAAAAGAGAGGTAAAGGAAAATTTGTTATTAAGTTGTCAAATTGTAAATGACAGCTGGATAGGTTAAAAATAAATTAAAAAAAAAAAAATCTGCTCATTTGGTAACTGACTCAGATGGTCATGGTTGTACTCAAAGTCCAAAAGTAAGTAGATAACAGCAGGGCATCTATCCTGGTCCTGTCTGATGTCTTTATCAGTCATCTAGAAGGTAGTGATGGAGGGCTCTTCCCTCAAGTTTACAGTGACTCCTAGCTGGGCACATCACCAATAGCAGGCCTGCCATAAGGACCTACACAGCCTGGAGGAAGTGGCCAGCAGGAGCTTGCTGATATTCAGTGAGGAAAAATGCAAAGCCCTGAACCTGGAAAGAACACCCTGCAATGATCCAGGTTGGGGCTGAGAGAGAGCTCCCTGAAAAAGGCTGCAAGATCCGTCGTAGCCAGCAGGATGTATGAGCCAGTCCAGTGCTCTGGCAGCAAAGACATTCAACAGTATGTGGAGTTGCATCAGGTGGCCCCAAGACTGAGGGAAGTGCTCTCAAGTCAGCTCTCCTTAGACAGTATCTGGAATACTGTGCCTAGTTTCAGGCCCCTCCAGAATTAGAGAGACATTGATAACCTAAAGTGAGTTTAACAGAGGGTCACAGAGATGGTTCAGGGCTGTAGGCTAGGTCCTGTAAGGAGGCTGGAGAATGAGGACTTGCTCAGCCAGTGCAAGGAGTCTGGAGGGACCTGGCAGGATGCTTGTATCATGTGCTTCTGTGAAGAGCCCACATTTTTCAACAGAGCCAGCAGCAAAACTTTTCCTGTCCTTTCAGAAAACAGTTCATGTGAACAATGTATGTTGTATTATTATCACCTGCTCTGTATGGATTTGTTTCTAATGCAAAAGAATTATTGCTGTATTATGAGAGCAGTCTTACCAATCTGATTGAAAAGGATGATATTTACAAGAACATTTGTGAGTGCTTTCTGAATAAAGGTATTTGAAGCTTCAGGCCTTTTTAAAACACATTAAAACAGTGAACACGAGTGTAGCATCCTAATGTATCTGTGGGAGTAATAGGATAGTCTACAATGGTAGAATTAGGTTGAGTGAGTCCAGAAAGACGCAGGAGCACCTAAAATGCTCTTTAGTCTCCCTTTTCTTTAATTGCTGAGAGAATGTACCCCTTCCTCCAGGAGAGAAGACAAGATGAAAAAACAAACCCTTAGTTGTCTTAGCTGAATCGGTATTGTGCTGGGCTATATGCTGCAGCCCACCACTTTCAAATACATTGCTACCTTCCCTAAAGAAAAAAATGTCTTTCAAGCTGAGTTAAGCACTAACCAGTAGTTAAAATAATCTCATTATACCGGAGAACCAGGAAAACACTTGTTCTCTTTACATGCTCCACAGCAGACCTGGCTAGCAGGCTTAACACTGCAAGAATGTTGGTGTTGTCTCTGAGGCCCTCTCCAATATAGGTATATGTGCATTGCAGTGTTGGGACAAATATTTGGTAGGAGCACATTCCTTTCATTGCACAGGCTGGTATCATAACATCAAATTCTGAGACTACAACCTCTCTTGAATCAAAGGGTTCAAGTTGTGTTTTCTTTCAGAACAGTGGTCCTGTAATGTTTATTGTCTGATCAGAATAGTCTGCTAACTAGATTTCTTTTGGTCAGAAATCGGAGAGAAGGATGGTACAACAAAGGTGTCTCATCAGCAAAAGCAGTCCTAAACTGGAGTTCCTGTATGGTAGCAAATTTGTGGAAATGCTTCACAGCAGTATGTAAACCAGTGAAATGAGATAATAATGTTCAAGGAATGTTGTGGATACATCTTGTTCTGGGATCAGATCCTAGATTTTTGGTTGCTAAGCTTAAATCTAATCTAAATATTTAATAGGTAGCTCATTGTTAATTCATTCACATCCTTGTCATGAACCAAAGTGATACATAAAGTGACAACTGTGAGATCCATTGGACTGGTTGTGGTCCTGATCCCAGACTGCTGGGCTCAGTACAAAGATTCTTCTGCCTTTGACTGGCGTTGGATTATGTCCTGAATAGGTTAGGTAGAATGAAAACATCTGTGGATGTTGTTCTCATATACACCCATCCCAAAGTAGCAACAGATCATGTCATGATTCCAAGATTTTTTTTTAAAGGTTAAAAATACACAGATAATGTAAACTTGTTTGTACGTCAAAATGCTATTGCTTTGTGGCACAATTACAGGTCTAAGTGACTGCAGCTCTGAAAACCTAGTGATATCTTCACACCAAGGATGCAGATAAAGCACTAAGTTTTGGCCTTGAATGCTCTCAAGGTCTGTTAATAAATTGCAATTCTGAATTGGGAATGAATGGAGAGGAAGGGGAATGGAAGGACTTTTCTGGTTCAGAAGAGAACGAGATCATGTGAGAAGCTGATTTATGTTGTCTATGTCATTATCTGCAATTTGTCTAATAGCAGAAATAAATGTTACATTAAGTTTTTCCTGTAAGCAGCAAATGCAGTGTAAGAAACAGTGACAATGAAAGGCTTTCATTTGTGGTTACAGTCTTGGTAAACTCTCATTTGATTTCCAGGTTAGATTTGCTTTAATTGTACATCTAGATTCTGTTCACAGCCTTTTGGGATGTACTGATGTTAAAATATCATGAGGTTAGGCTAAGATACTGGTTTTGATGAAGAGGAAATACATTCTGATTGTTGTTATAGGATCAAAATGAGCTGGTTAGTCCTGTTACTCCCTGCAGCCATAAAGTCCAGTGCTGTGATGGACATTGCCACCCACACAGCAGTGGATTGGAGCTGCTTGTATGTCAGCTCCTAAACCACAGCAGCTTTCAGTCTGCATAAAAACCAACCAGATGTCTGAAAGTGGTAGCAGACAACCTCCAAGTGCTTCAGAGATGGAGTATGTGTGATGATAGGCTTACACAGAGTGCCAGGTGCTGCCTACAGGATGCACGGTGCTAAACCCATGCAACTATGCTGAAGTATTAAGTTGGAGGTGATGTATCCATCCTGCTTGTCAGTGCTCCAGGAGAGAAGGCGGCACGCACATTGGCTTGGCCGAGTGAGCAGCCATCCAAGTGAGCCTTGTGTACGCACCTGACCATGTGACCAGTGGCAGCTCCTAGCCAGAATCAGACTGGCTTCGTAACAACTGTGGGCTGTATGACTGTGTGTGGTGATCTCAACCAAACTGGTCTTCATCAGTGACTCTTTACAAGCGTGGGACAAATGGGAGAATGACATCTTAGATGACTTGTGTTTCAGCAACCCTTGCTTCTCGCTACTGGGGTGTGCTCAGCAGGATGCTGTAAAGATAGGAACTTTTTGCCAGGAGACATTCAGCCTGTGGGCAAAACAACTCACACCTGTTTACATTGCCAGATTTTTCTCCCCATCAGGGGGTATTTTACTGACTAGGTATTTTTTCAACCGTGGCCAATAAATAAACCTTGTAGCATAATAAATTGGCAGCTTATTTAGCTGGGATTGATTTGCTTTTTCATTTGTTGATTATTTTTTTTTCTGTGCTAAGGTTTGAGGAGAATTAATTGAGGCCAGTCCAAAGCTTATTTGGCATTTCATTCCTATTCAGTTAACTCTGACAGCCCATGTATGACTAAGGTAATATGTATTTGGTGTGGGACTGGTTTCCTAGGAGGATATGATGTGTTTTTAATTATCAAAGAGCTTTCTCATCACAGAATGCTATTTCCAAAGACATTTTTCTTTCATTTATGGTTATTTGTGGTCTTTGCTGCTTGAGTTTGTTTCCATCTTAGAAAAATGAAAAAGAACCAAAATTCTCTTGATCTAAATCTTTTATTTGTACTGGACTGAAAAAGTATTGAATAGCTTATATGACGGTCAGTACCTGACAGATGTAACATCACTTTCTAATGCCCTCTACTCAGTATTTCTTAATGTAGAAGATTACAACAAAAGGGAAAGCAAACCAAAAAACCCCATAACTTTGGTTTACCTTCTGTTCTTGATAAAGAAAATGAAAAGTAGAATTGTCACAGGTGAACTGAGATTGCATCCTGCAGCTACAGAGATTGTAAAGAGAATTTAAGGAAACATTAAAAAGAGTCTCATATAGTATTATCAATTCTTATATAAAATAATTTATGATTTTAAATACTGTTTAAATAATTTATCTGTATTTAAAACTAACCTTTTAAAACTGTTTGGAACATTTTTGGCATTAATGCTTAAATAGTTGTTTTTAAATATTAAAAAGTTTTTTAAATATTCAGTACAATTCAATATAAAAACAGAAAAAGTAATATACATTGTTCACACAGTATTGTACATGACAGCTGACCTCTGGAGTGAGCTTTTCAATTTGTCAGACAAGTCAGAGCTTAGCTGTGATGAATCACTTCCTTATCCTACTTTCTGGACTCTTAAGATCATAACAGATCCTTATATATATGTCTATAATATTATATACACGTACTGTATACAGCATTTATTCCCATCTCTATGTCCAGAACTATAAATATTTCCCCATTATTTAGATCAAAGTACTGTTTAGTGCACACACAAATATTTGACACACAATTTGACAAGAAACATACCAATTTTGCTCAGCTCAGTCATATGAAAATTTAACTCATAGGTGCAAAATAAGACTGTCACTGTTGTATTTAAGGTTTATAACCATGTTCTTACCAAATGTTTATGGGTTGTGTTGATGGTGAGAAAATTGGAATTCACTTTTCTCCTTGGTGCATCTTCATTACGCCTTCCAATGTTAAAGGCAGTAGTGTAGGCATGATGCTGGTGTCTTACAAGTAGTTTGTCTAACACCTGGTATTTGCTGACAGTGCGATTCCAGAAATACAACCTTAGGCAGGAATTGCAGCAAAGCTCAGTCACCAGTCTCCAATTTTTAAGTGCAGATGCATCTGCTCTTAATAAACAAGCTTACTCTCAATACATAAATCACTTTTTTCCTCCCCCCTTAAAGAACTCCTGTACATAGCAAGATCACATCTCCAGAAGATGTAAATAGATTCCAGTGGGAAGAGGGTTATCCTCCTGTGTGACATGTGTCAAATAGTACGTGATTGCAATAATTGCATCCCATTGCATGCATCCCCACACACCTTTTCTTTTTGGAACATTCTTATGTAACAAGACCCCAGAGCTTTAAAAAAAGACTGGATGGAACATTCTACATAGCTATTGCGGGTTACTTACAGAAGGAAAAGTACCGATGCTAACCAACATTTGTATCAGGAAGCTTGTTCTAGAAACGTCACTCAGCAGAGCAGTGTGTATCACACTGTGTCATTCCCAAACGAACAAAACTCAGAGTCTGGGCTCATATTTTCCTATTTGTATGCAATCTATGAGCTAGAAATTACTTGCAGGAATTATTGTGCGGCTAATACTTAATAATTGTTCCTGAAAAAATAAGTTCTTCAGACAAAATTTCAAGACAGAATTCCAAGAAGAATTCCAAATGCTGTACTCGGGTCTTTGCAGTATGAGATTCTGAATGAACTTTCATGAAGACAGAATTCACAAACTGTGAGAAATATCCTGCTGCTTTTCACTTCTCCTGCCCTTTTTATGTGTCATGAAGGGGCTTGAGCAAGGGGTTATTTCTGGTGAAGGACTGCAGTGACTCTGGGCTTGCTTGGCATGCAATTTGATTTTCCTGCTGTCAGGGGAGCAGGCCTTGGAAAAGAAAGTGACACCTAGGGACTGCAAGCATTTCAGTCACTATTTTAATACATCTTGGGAGATAGACTGTTGCCTTGAGTTTATCTCATGGCAAAAACATGGTACCACAACAGGAATCCATTTGTGTGTCTGACCTCAGCCAAAAAGTCAGAGTTCTGCAGGACAAAGCAAGCAGTCAGTACTAAAGTAATCTTTGCCTGTGTCTTTTACCACTTATAGCATGGTCAGGAATACTGCTATACTAGCAGGAGACTGGCTCTCAGCTATTCTGTACACACAGTTCCAGACCATGGTATTCTCAGCTTAGCACTATTCATTAAAAGGAATTTTTATTTAAGATTTAATCTTTCCTGGGATGTATGTATAGTTTATATATAGTATTTAGAATTAATTAGTGTTCTTCATATGATAAACTGAGCAGAAAGGATGCAGTTTTCTTATTAGGATATGTTTATGATGACTCAATGAAAAGAAGCCTAAAAAAGGCTAAGCAAACAGTAGATCAGACATTTCACATTGAAATGAAAAGCTGGATCTGATGATTTAATGTTCTTTGTTTTTGTTTTTGTTTTTTTTTTTGCTTTAGATCTGTCATTGTGTTTGAGCCTGTACAAGACGGTTACTGTTAACTGGATTTCAATGCAGAAAAGTAAAGAGACAAGTGTGTGTAATTTATTATTATTTTTTTTAACAAATGAGGGTAAAGCCATCGTAAATACTTCCTTTTTTTTTTATGTCACTGTAAAGGGTAAAAACCGACAGAAATCATTTGTTGAAAGAATGCTTGTCTGGAGAGAAGGGAGTTGTAATAAACATCACAATTACTGTGATGCCTTTTTAAGAATCCAGGCCATACTTCTAGGTCAGGTCCAGGAGGTGGCAGAAGGACAAAGGTATGTGCTGTTTCATCTTGGCTTTCATCTTTCTGGTGTCTCAGGCAAAATCAGAATCCTGTATACTCACATAAGCTCTCTGTAAAATGCGTTGAGGGATTTAAAAGTGTGACTGGTTGTGAGTGAGCTGTGAGCTCAGTACTCACTAAGATCCAGAGACTGAAAAGCAAGGTGTTCTTACCCTTCTTCTCCGCTTTTATTTGAGTTTCCTTTCATTCAGATTTAATCCCCTCCGAAACATAGAGCTAACTTCTATCTTTTAAAGTAAATTCTGGAAGAAATGACATTTCTGGCATTACCTACCTATTAATTTATGTACTAGCCAGTTTGAAATGCATAAAAGAAGGGTCTTGCACTCACTTTGCATCTCCCAAAGCAAAGTGCTTAGAGGAGCTGGGCATACAGCCCAGGGAGGGATCCCTGGCTCCCCTTCTGAAAGGGTGCTCCTGTTCAGAAAGGAGCCCAGGGTCAGAGGGATGCCAGGGGAATAGGGGAGAAGGCAATAGACAGAGGACAATGAGATACAGTGTACTCATTAAAAACAAGCAAACAAACAAAAAAAAATACACTCTTATTTGCTACATATGATACTTCAGAGAATCAAATCATAGTTAGGAGTTAAGCAAAATCTTTAGAGACAGCCTCTACAAAGTTTGGTGCTGACATTAAGATACCAATTGTACAAATGATGGTGAAGACCGAAAATGCCATCAAGCAGAGCCGATCTACTACGGAGGCTGCAAACTTCCATTCGTTGCAAATGGCTTCTTCTTCATCCTGGTCTCTGAACCTGTTTGCAATGTATCTGACCTCTTCCAGGATCTTAGCCAAATCCGGGTCGCCTTCAGAGGGGTGGCCGCTGTGCAGAAGATTTTCTTCCTCTGTTGGTGAACAGGTCATCCTCCCACAGATCACCCCTGAATCAGTGGTGGGTGTACAGTGAACCCCATCCAGCCCTCGAAACCCAATATACAGCATGTTCCCATTACTGCATTGCTGACCACTCACAGTGTTCATCTCCACGCTTGACAGGCTGCATCGACGCTGTTTATGTTGACAGGCGGGACGCACTTTATCTTCCCCTGGTCTCTTCATCCTCAGAAACCAAGCACACCAGTTCAGAAGGATGACTCTTGTCTGGAAGAAAATTACTGAGAATAAGCACCTCTTGACACAGCTGCTGTCTTTGGTAGCTCTTTGTGTTTCTATAGCCTTTGTGACTCTCAGGTTCACAGTCTCTGCTTAGTCTGAGCTGATGTTTTAGAAAATGGTGCAGTGTTTTTCCAGATGGTTATTGTGCCACTCACTGAGGCTGCTTTCTTAGTCCAGCAGTGCTGTGGGCTGCCTCAGGCTGGCTGTTGCTACAGGGAGTGCCTCCCTGCTGGGAGTCTCCATGCTGTTGATTTTTCTCTGTGCTCAAGCAGCAATATGGCAGTCTTTTCTACCTTCACTATCAACAGTGAATAAATAAGTAACACTTACCAAATAAGTTATTTTTTGAATAGTCTCAGTAGCTCTGTTTTAGATTGTCATCAGCAAATTAAAGAACAAATATGAATGAAAGAACTGTAATATTAAATCCATATGGCATTACTGCTCGGAAGAGGCTGCTAAAACAGATGCTATGCTGGGCTGGAATAGACCATTAACCTTTACAGTGTTTTGGCTCTGTTCTCATATTACTTTCATGACAGTTGACTGTAGATTTTAGAAAACAAATCTGTATGTAACATGGAGAAAAAGTGGAAAAATTACTCTGATCTAAAAAAAAAATTGTGCAAATTTAATTAGAGTGTATCATTTTATTGTTTTCCACATTGCCTTAATCCAGCCATACAGAAACTGCAGACAAGCCAGAGACTGTTCCAATTCAGATGCAAGCTTCTATTATTTATTTCAATCAGATTTTAAGAGCTCATTCCAGTGTTTCTTTTCCAGACCAGTAATGAAATATTATTCTCTTATATAATACACAAATCTTGCACTGTAATTAATATTAGATTTGGTCCATTTATTCTGACTGCGGATTACTACTTAGAGTAGATGTTATATCCAGGCAAACATTCCAATTAAATATAGATTTTTGTCTTGTTGCTCTTTCTCTGCTGTTGTGCTTCGCCTAGAAAGACAGTAATCTATTAACTGACAGCCTGGTGCAGAACAGCAGTACCCAAATAAATTCCAGTGGACTTCAGCTTCTCAATACCAGAGGACCTCCAGTACTGTTTTCTGGTGATGTTTGACTACAGATTTGTCTCTTCAGCCATCACTCTAGAGATACATGCCTTTCATTCTCTTCATTCAAAGTTATTTTAAAGTTACTTCCCCAGAACGAACCAGAGAATATCTCATCACTTCTTGTCTGCGGGGCACTGCTCTATGGGGATAATAACTGAAAGTTCTAGAGAGATTAAAAAAGAGGTCTTTCCACCTTCACTAAGGCTTCAGGCTGCTGTGAGTTGTTGGGCAGTAAGACTGGATGGTTAGCTGATATACATCAATAATTAGTAACTCTGAGATAGAGCCTGATGTTCTCTGTAAAAACAACTGCTTATGGAATGATGTCCCTAAATAGAATCATAGAATCACTGGGGTTGGAAAAGACCTCTGAGATGAATAAGTCCAACCGTGCCCCATGGATCCGGGTATCGCTCTTAGAAAAACACTTCAGTTTTTCTCTGCGCTTTACAGATGCTGTCAACTAGAGATGTGAAGATCAGAACTTTGAGAGCAACTTTCACTTCAGCAGCCATCTTTAACAAGAGTGCTATAGGCAACTGATGGTTCTGTAAGCACATCAGCTAATTTGCAATGGCTGCGCCTTTATGCTAGTCTGTCCATGCATCTGTAATCTCCGCCAGCATCCTGCTCTTTCCTTCTGCCTGTTTCACTTCTGACATATGCAGCTTATTTGAAAATCACATTCATTTATGCATTTAGGGTCCAGCAAAATGCTGAGGTGCTTCTAGCTGTTGTAAAGAAGATTTGGATTATAGAAGCAAGATGAATAAATTCATACTCTCTCAGAAGAAAGATATCTGGACACAGCATTTTTGGTGAAACTGTCTTTCGAAACAAAATGTTTAGCAAGGATATATGCATAGATTTTTATTTAGCCATAAGTAGTAAAAATGAGTCACTAGCTACTGTGTCACATCTCTGATCCGGACATTTATGTAATGGATAGAGCATTAATATCAAACCTTACCCATTTAGGCATTTTTCCCCCATCTGGGTCGTGGTGATGGTATTGTAGAACGATAACAGTGACAACAACAGAGAGGCCAACAATAATCATGGTGCTGGCAAAATACTGAGCTGCAAAATAAACAGTTAAGTATAGCGGTATACTTTGGCAGATGTTGTTTTATATCTATTATAAGCAGTGTTTATGTACACGTAAATGTAACATGAAGTTATTTTTTCCAGTATAGTGCTCTGTGTGTGACATCTGGTACTGGTGAAAGATTTCTGGTATTTTGAGAGGACAGGCAACGTTCAGTAATGTTCTCAGTGGAACCGAGCACCTGCCTTTCCTAAGCAACCCTGAAAAAGTGGTCCTCTTTCTTTTGTTTTCATCAATATCTCAGAGATTGGTTGTATTTCTTTTTAGAAGTTTCTGCTTCTCTTTGAGCAGTTGCACTGGGAAGATTTCGCTGAGCCCAGCTCCACGTTCCTCATGTCTCACCAGCAGTGTCTCCGCTGCAATGTCTATGGGAAACTGACTCCCATATGCTCTCCAGAAATTAGATGTCACTTTTCTCTTTACTTTGCTCAGACCAGGCAGCACTAAAGTTGTACAGAGCATCACATATGTGAGACACTTTTCAGCTGGCTTCACATGCTGGCTTACACTGAGGAAATGCAGGCCTCTTGGGAGGGGTTGCCAATCCCCTGCTGCAGCCCTGCGGCCGTTCTCAGTGTCCCATCCCCTCTCCCAGTCTCTGAGGCTCCCCGCAAGCTCTGGCTATGCTGTTTTTGCTGCTGGTGGTGTTTCTTCCTTCAGTGCATCTCTGCCTCGCTCCCCGCACAGAGGGGCCAGGCACCTTCTTTCCCTAAGGAAGTCACTGCTGCACGCTCACGCAGAGTCAATCCTGTGCACTGCTTTCTATTTCAATTGCAGCAGGCCATTCTGCATGTAGTTTGCCTTACTGCTGGCTTTCACGCAAAGTCACTGCTTCTCATTTGACAAAAAATAAAAATGAATAAAAGCTGCAGTTAGCTTACCAATTAAGGGCACAGAATCAGATGTTGCTGGCATAATTTCAGCCACGAGTAACATGAAGACAGTGAGAGACAATAAAACTGTTATACCTGAAAAATAAATGTGAAGTACGAAAGCAGGTCAGTAGCTTGTAATTACAAGGCAGCAAGCAGCAGTGAGTGAATGTGAGACAGTATGCTCTGCCAGACAGCTGTATTCCCACCGTGCCCCTGGCCAGCAGCCCTGGTGCTCCTGCCCTGCCCTGGCAGCCACAGAGTCAGGATGGCAGGGCGACCAAGCTGGTGCCAATGCTGGCCCAGGACACCACTGTGACTAGGAGAGTTTTGAGGTACTTTCAGTTTTCCGAACTTGGTGGGTGTCTATATTTTTAGATCCTTGTAACTGTTCAGCTTTTATCACCATTTGCTAATTAGCTGAGGTGAATCAAAGTACTTCTTGTTCCTCATTTGCTTTAGAAACATGATGTGATTTGTGGTGTTTGAGCTTATGAGGCTTGATTAATTGGTGTGGAAGCTACAGGTAGCGTACTCCATCAGATTCCTGAAAAATAAATTTGCTCGGTTGTATTGGACAGGCTTGGGCATTTTTCAGTACCGGTGGCTGGGTTCTGCATGCGGCTGTGTGCAAGGTGTGACAGCTGATTTTTCATTGGTCCCCATCTCTCCAAACAGGGCCCTGTTCTTTTCTCAGGAGCCATCTAAAACAGCAGGGAACCGCTGTTGGGTGGAAAAGGATTTAGGAACAAAGAATTCATCTTAAAAAATGTGGAGGGAGTTCTTGGCTAGGGAGGCCACTACTCATTTTAACTGATTTCTAGAGAAATGTCAACTCTGTTCCAACATTAGCAGCTGCATTCATTTAGTAGAAGCCAGTGTATTTTCAGTGTTGAATGAGGCAAAACGTTTCATTACATATCTAACCACCATCTTAAGGATCAAGTATCTAAACTCATCAGACTTCTTTCACAAGCCAATAATTTAGTTTTAAATTGCTATTAAAAATAGAATGTAGCAGTTAAATGGAATCAGTCTTTCTGAGCAGGCAAAAAGTAATCCTAGGCTCTTAACATGACTCGCT
>PPHD01023142.1:0-12572 GCA_002909625.1 Bambusicola thoracicus | reverse complement strand
TAGAATCATAGAAAATCCCAAGTTGGAAAAGTCCCAAAAGGATGACAGAGTCCAACTCCTGGATCCACACAAGACCACACAAAGCCAGATCATAATACTAATCTTATTGATGTAATGTGGCATTCATGTGATATGCCACTATTTAAAATATCTGGACAGTCATGTCTTGCGTCTTATCAGGAAATTTTACTCTGTCATATTCAACACACATCCAGAATTCTGCCAGGAGCAGAACTTCTGAGGGAATACTGATGCCATTATTTTCCAACATAACAGTTCAAAGGATCTGGAGGGAGGGTTTAAGAATGTGTATGTAAAATGGAGTTGTAAATGTCAGGTTTTCTTTTATAACAAAAGCAAAAAAAGAAAAAAAAAAAAAGCTTTATTGAATTTTGGATTAAACAGAACATGCCACACCCACATGTACTCATTATATTTCATTTGGAGATTGTTAGACTTTCCACTAAAGAATTGCTAAAGTAATTTGGTCAGCTCAAATAAGGAAAGCTGTTTCAAATTTTTCCTAATATTTTCCAAACAGATTTTGTTGCAAACGGTTAACCAGTCTCTTTCATAAGATGCAAATTCAGTTGCTCTCTTTGCTCCATTGTCCTTTGGAAGGATCACTTGGTAGCTGAGAGGACACATTCAGCCTCTTTCAAGATGGTGCTGTTCAGTACTGCCCATCTGCAAGTGGGCAGAACAGCACTCATCTTTAGAAAGCACTCTGAAAATGTAGATGAATAAATGCAAATTGCAAATTATTATTATTTATTTGGTGAGCTTTTGAATAGAAGTTGCAAAGCGATATGGTCTGCTGAGCATTTAAATCTTATTGCCATCAGTTTGAAGCTCGTAAGCTATAATAATCATACACATTATCAGATAAAAATATATTTCTCCTTCCTGTGAGATACTGATCTGACAGAATGAAAATAATTTTTCACAGCATTATTCATTTTTTATCAGTAGTTTGAGACGAGGAATATTTCCTTAAGAATTCTTCTCCAGAAGGGAGAAGGCTTAGTTTCAGTTCCTGGGATAACTTTATGGCCAGAGGACTTGACCACTTTCACTTAGTCCAGTGTTTAATATTTATGTACACTTAGCGAGCCATTGTGTTTAAAGCAGCATTTTTTAATACATAGCTTACTCTTTCTGTCCTTGTTCAGAGATATTTAATGAAGCAATAAAAAGAGATTTATACAATATGCAAAAAGAAACATTATGAAGTATCATGAAATACATGTTTGTGAAAATTCAGTTTTGTCATTTTGTTACATTTATTACAATGCCTGGATCCTCTGTGGTAATTCCTCTGACTTTGAACTGATTTATACTAGCTCAATATCTGACCTTGTAAACATGCAAATATATTTTTACTTGCTTTATAGCTCCAGCTCTTTCTTATTTTTTACTCATTTCTTGCAAGGAAATAATATCTTGGATACGACTCCTCGTAAATTTAAGGGGAAGCTTGAGTTTACATATTTCAGTCCCTAAACCTATCTGATTTTAAGACTTGGATTTCACTTTAATACAGTCTAAAGTGATTTGAAAATTCCTCAGAAGCTTGTAAAATGTTTCCTGACAGCAACTGATCCTTATTAAGTTCTGAATGTGCAGAATCTGGTAGTGCAGTACAGTTTGTAAAGACATGTCTCTGACTTAATTAAGAGTATACGGAAATAATTAGTTTCATTTCTTTGATCAATAGAAATATGTTACCTATCAAAGTATATGTGGTGTTTTGCCTTATTGAAATCTAGTTCTGAAGTAAGCTGAGTACCTTAGTTCTAGTTCCTTTTGTGGAAGTACCCAGCTCTTCATCAAACATGGGCCAGAATATACATCCTGAGCAAAATTAACTAAGTGAGGCCAGATGTCATTTCTTGTCAGTTCCTGACCAAAGTCAGTGGAATTACTCTGGGTGCCTGCAAACGTAAGTAAAACCTAATTCTGAGCTATATGTCTTAGATCAGTATGTCTTACATTTGCAATGGACCATTTTGTCTTACTCCTAGTGAGCTATAGAGAGGTAGAATCCAGTGTAAAATACCTTCCAGTAGTAAGCGCTAAAGAGTTAATGATATGATCTGGATGCACATCCATGAAAATAAAATAAAATAAAAAACAGAAAGGCCACAAGAACCTACATATAATTAAAGTTTCTATTATACTAACATTAGAAATGAGAATTATAGGAGATAAGTTTTTCTGCCTTTTGTTACACTCAAAATTTCTTTCAGAAATGGAACCGCCCACTTCCAAGGGAGTGGGAGAATGAAAAAGCCCAAAATGAAAGGAGTGCATGAGATACAGGAATAAGGTTGGAGTCTTCACCATGTTAAAGTCAATAGCAAAAAAATCAATTGATTTATTGACTACAGTAGGGGTGAGACTTTACTTTGTAACACACTCAAAAATGCTTATGGAGGGGAGAGGAAAAGGTCAATTTTGAAACATCTTTTATTTCTATGAGTAGAATTCCTGGTCCAGAATGCTAGTTAAATCAGCAGAAATTCAAATTAGTTGCACTGAATTCCTTGGGATTTGCTACAAGTTTATATACAGAGCTGGTTCGTGCTCCTTCCTAAATGAATACCTGAACATATGCTCAAATCTCCGAATTACCAAGCTAAATAGTGTAAAATATACATTTTTCATGTTTCACATGTGATCACTATAAACATTCATTAAAAAAAGATTTTACAAGAAAGGATCTTGACTCTCAGACACATATAAATTTAATAGCTGCCTAGTACCTTCTCATCCATTGCTCCAAAACACCAACTTTTGCTATAATATACAATTCACTGTACACTGTACCTCTCAAACCAGGTTTAATCCCAAGGAGAAAGTAAAATAGCAGTATATTAGTTTTATTTATACGTGATCGTATACATGCATGCTGATGATGGCTTGAAGAGACTTCCTGGCTTTTTCTCCATCCTATAAAGTGCTTTAAAGGCCGGAGTTTCTTTCATGCTAATAGTATTACTCTACAGAAGGTAATGTTACTTTTTCTTTCTGAGTTTCTTTTGAAAGTCTGATCTTCAGCTGGACTATACAAAGGTCGAATCATTTGCTTCAGTTTCTGCACATATTGTGTTTATTTTGTGGACATTACCTGTAGACTCAACAGCAGTCAGATCTCATCATCTTGTGTATTTATCTATTACTAAGATTGTTTTTAAGTATTTTTTCTGTTAAACTTTACTATTGTTTCAAAGAACTTCATTGAATCTTTCAAGTGTAGAGCTGTTTCAAGGTCACTTCAGTAGTTTTAAAATATTTCTCCCCACAGGACTTTTTCAAAGAGCAATAGCTCAAAGTGGAACAGCACTCTCCAGCTGGGCAGTTAGTTTTCAGCCTGCAAAATATGCCAGGATGCTGGCTACAAAAGTTGGTTGCAACATGTCAGACACTGTAGAACTGGTAGAATGTCTACAGAAGAAGCCTTATAGAGAACTCGTTGACCAGGACATTCAACCAGCTAGATACCATATAGCCTTTGGACCAGTAATTGATGGCGATGTGATACCAGATGATCCTCAGATATTGATGGAACAAGGAGAATTCCTCAATTATGACATCATGCTGGGAGTTAATCAAGGCGAAGGGTTAAAATTTGTTGAAAATATTGTGGATAGTGAAGATGGCATATCGGCTAGTGATTTTGACTTCGCAGTTTCTAATTTTGTCGATAACTTGTATGGATACCCTGAAGGCAAAGATATATTGAGGGAAACTATTAAATTTATGTACACCGACTGGGCAGATCGACACAATCCTGAGACCAGAAGGAAAACACTGCTGGCTTTGTTTACTGATCACCAATGGGTTGCACCAGCAGTGGCCACAGCGGATCTTCACTCGAATTTTGGATCGCCTACATATTTCTATGCCTTTTACCATCATTGCCAGACAGATCAGGTACCCGCATGGGCAGATGCAGCCCATGGAGATGAGGTTCCTTACGTACTGGGAATCCCCATGATTGGTCCTACTGAATTATTTCCTTGTAATTTCTCCAAAAATGATGTCATGCTAAGTGCAGTAGTGATGACATACTGGACAAACTTCGCAAAAACTGGGTGAGTACCAGATAATGAATAATTTTATATACAAACACTGTGTATAAATAAGCAATGCTTTCCCTTGAATATCTCCCTTGGAAATACTTACAGATGAGTAAGAAATTAAGAATTGGATTGCATAGCTGTGTAATGTCATTGAGTTCACTTATACATTCTGGCAAAGGAGGGAAAAATATCTTTGTGAGTAATCTGAATGAAGAAATTTTAAACACCACGTACACAAAGATCATTTCAGTGTTCCCCCAAAAAAGTAATAAATTGAGTGTTTAACATATGTATGTAGTTAAAAATGTTCTACATTAATACATCTAACTAAAAAATATGTGACTCAGAACTTGAAAGGTTTTGACATTTTCACAAATCCTGCTTTTAGTGGTAGCTCAAAATACTTCTCCATCTTTGGTCATTGGAGTCTAAGTCAGTATGTGTTACATTGAGTTATGCCCTGCTGTGGTCTTTTCACCTCTAGAAGACCACAGATACTGTGTGTGGACTGAAATGCTGTGATTCAGGTTACTAACGTGAAAATAGAAAAAGCTTAATGGCCTCTCATACTAGTCTCTCGTAGGCATTTGCCCACATCACCACACTGCTGACAGTTTCTCAGCAGTAAAAGATTTGTGTGAGTGATACTATAATATTGTAGAAATAGAGAAGTGATGAATTCTACGTAACAGAAGATTGTAAATGGTTCATTTGCATAATGCTGTATCTAACTGAGATTAATAAGATTTCTCCTTTTAAGAAATAATATACTGCTCTGTCCAAAGAAATGCAGACTTAAACCTTAAGTATAAAGTACTGATTTTGTATTTCCTTTTGAAATACTGTATAAAATTTGAGATTTTCTTTTTTAGTGACCCAAATCAACCAGTGCCACAAGATACAAAATTCATCCATACAAAACCAAATCGTTTTGAAGAAGTAGCATGGACCAGATATTCTCAGAAAGACCAACTGTATCTCCACATTGGATTAAAACCACGAGTTAAAGAACATTATAGGGCCAATAAAGTGAACCTTTGGTTGGAACTGGTACCTCATCTGCACAATCTTAACGACATTTCACAGTATACCTCTACCACAACTAAAGTGCCATCAACAGATAATACTTTCAGACCAACAAGGAAAAATTCCGTTTCTGTTACTTCAGCCTTTCCTACAGCCAAACAAGATGATCCCAAACAGCAACCAAGCCCATTTTCAGTGGATCAAAGGGACTATTCAACAGAATTGAGTGTTACTATTGCAGTTGGTGCATCTTTACTCTTCTTGAACATTTTGGCCTTTGCAGCATTGTACTACAAAAAGGACAAGCGGAGACATGATGTTCATAGGAGATGTAGCCCACAACGTACTACTACCAATGATCTCACCCATGCACAAGAAGAGGAGATAATGTCCCTCCAAATGAAGCACACTGACTTGGATCATGAATGTGAGTCCATCCATCCACATGAGGTGGTTCTCAGGACCGCCTGTCCCCCAGACTACACGCTAGCTATGAGAAGGTCTCCTGATGATATTCCCTTAATGACGCCCAACACCATCACAATGATTCCCAACACTATACCAGGGATTCAACCCTTACACACATTCAATACATTTACCGGAGGACAGAACAATACTCTGCCCCATCCTCATCCCCACCCCCATTCACACTCAACAACCAGGGTATAGCCAGACAAGATGAAACAAACTTTATTTTTTGATGGATTACAGTAGGTGATATTACTGAAGATTACTTGGCTTTCAACCTACAAGACTCTTACTATTTAAATATGAGGAATATTATGTGAATATACATATCAAGAACTTTTGGGGTTTTGAAAAAAAAAAAAAAAGAATTGTACATATATCAAATGAACTTAAGAAACAAAAACAAACAAACAAAAAACCACCCAGCTGTTTGCAATTGCTTGAAACAGTTGTCCTGAATGATACTTCTTCATTCACATTCAAGTATTAATTTTCTGAAGATTTAAGTTACATAATGGAATTAGGCATGTGCAACACAAACAGAAAGGAACAAAGACTGAGAATTTTAAAAACCTATAAATATGCACAAGGGACACACTATGGAATGTCAGATAATTTTCACCAATTTTTATTTGGACCTGTTTTATTGTGTAGACCATATTTACATATTTGAATAAGTACACAAAGCACCAATGCTGTTAAGGCCTTAGGAAGGGGCTCATGCTGAGATCTGCCAGTCAGACAAAGAAGTTTTACAGCCTGGCAGGTACAACATTATCACTTAAGTGCTGTCAGTATAAAAGTTGTGGGAATAAAAGAAACTGGATATTTTTAGCACGATGTGCATGATAATTTATATGCTTGGTGGCTGTGCTGCTGATTAAGCCGTAATTAAAATTCTTCTCATCCCATTGGAGTTTTTAATAGAAGCTTTCTCCATCAATTGGCGCAACCTAAAGAAGTTTTTGAAAGGGGCAAAAGTAATTACAGTGAAATATTTCATAGTAATTTCAGTAAAAGAAGGAATTGCAACAGTTCTAAAAGGTACTTTTGGAATTCTAGGTATGCAGTGGTGAAAACTCACTGATTTGAATCCCAGCAAAAATCGATTTTATTAATGTTGTTTTCCCTTTCCACATAAATAATGTCTAACATTAACATAATTGTAACTTTAATGGAAACTCCTGTGGTAAAGGATTTATAATTTTCTGTGACTTAGTTACAGTATATTTAGTTCAAATTGGTGAGGTGAAGTGTGTCCAAAGATTGAATTGCAATGATATTTTGCAATATAAAAATGCCCCAATATTACCACTTTGGTTACACCTCTCAGTTTATTGTTTGAACTCATGTTGCATGTTACAGAGTTTACTTATAATACTTTCATATAAAGTTAATTCCCTTTTTACTATACATTAGCCATTCACATAAATTCTGTAGTCCAGAAGAAGAGGGTGTGTAAGAACGGGGAGAAAGCCAAAACCTGGAAATTTTAAAATCTGAATACTCCGTATGTTTGTGTGATTTGAAATGAGTGTTCTAAAATCAAAAGAATTTTTTCATTCCCTGTTGCTTTCCAGTAATTATATACCACAGTCCTTTCAAAATGTTTGTATATGTAATCAGATGTACATTTATATAAAAGAAATAATTGAGATGGACTTAAGAGCACATCCCTGATAAATACTTTCTCTCTTATCTGTACTATATTTCTATTAGACTAAAGTTATGTGATTTTTTTTTACATTTTTTCAAATTACTAGCAATTTTGATAGTTTGTAAGATAATGCGAAGAACTTTCTCTGACAAACTAACTGCAGTAACAGAAACATTTCTTTTCAGTTACTCTTTTTCAAGAATGAAAGCTTATTACACAAAAAAAATAATAAATTGTATACTACTTGATGGAAAATTACTTTGTACTTCTTGGCCATATTACTGGTCACTGAGTGAAATAAAGATAATCTGGATAACGAATATTATTCCAATGCTAAGAGACCTGATCTTTGCTCATTAAAGAGCTAAAATGTTTATTGCTGTTTTGTCATTTTTTAATGAAGTAATGGTAACTGTCTCAAATAAAGAGTAATATCTTAAGACCACTCTGGTTTTTGAAGACATGGACGTGCCTTCTACAATTAACAGAACTGCATGTTTACAGGCCAGTCCCAGCTACTATCACATCTTCCAAAAGTACCAACATTATGTTACAGTATTACACAGAAATCTCTCCTATCCTTTTCACAAAGAAGTTCAAAATATAACTGTGAAGACCAAAAAAGAAAGCCAGTGAACAGGCCTAATTGGAATAAATCTGTGGAAGTCCACAGCAGAAAAAAATCACCTTGGTTTTATTTGGATGTGTTAACATTTATGGAACAACCGCTAGGAAGTTCAAAGCACGTTTTCTAACATCAAGCACAAACATTAAAATTGAAGCTGTAATCAAAACAAAATGCTGTGATTTCAGTCATTTTATTTAGCTAAAAAAGCCCACGATTGAAATCCATGTATTTAATGAGTGCATCTCTCAGTCCCCAGTGTTAAATTAAGATCTTTTTGTAGAAGCAAAAACAATATTGTCTTCAAAATCCAGGGCGGTCTGTGTGCAATTTCTGCCTGATGTGGTTGTGCTTTTAGACTGTGACCTGCCAATGTAAACCAATAAAAAATTGTCTGCCATCTGATAATTATTGTTTAATAGGAAGATTGTATTTTGCTATGTTGATGAACAAAACAACAACAACAAAAAACCCCACAAAAATATTGATGGCCATAAAACGAGATATTAATGAAATATGATTTTATGTGCTTTTCTTAACTTTATCAAAACCAAAATAACTTTCTACTATAGTTCATTTGTGGCCATATATCTATATATCTATATATACAGTATCTGGTAATTGTTTACTTTTATTAGTTACAAAATAAATGATTTAGGTAAACCAAGCATGACACTACACTTTATTTTTGTCAGCCAACAGTATATAAAATGTGAAAGATGAAGTCAATACAAATTTTGTCAGTCCTGTTTGAAATAAGTTCACATAGGATGCGGATACTGTGAATGATATTTTAATGGCTACTTCACATCACAGCAGCTGGCCTTCCAGAAGGGAGGTGGTTTCCCACATCTTAAGATGACATTGAGAAAGACCAAGAGATGTTTTAGAACTGAAACGTAATAAAAATAGAGGAAACGGTTTGGGAATATCGTCATTATGCTTCGTGGAATATAAGTTTGTTCTTTTTGAAATATTTATCTGTTTAATTTGTTTCCACAGTAGCCTCCAAGAACACAAAATCAGGTGTGTTTTATTTCTTGTATCATCCTTGGACCAGATTTCCAATAAAATGAAGATATCAATTGATCTTTGGAAATTCAGTAAAAATATAAAAAGCCTGCATTTACTGCTTTCACACTTTTGTAAATATGTTTGCAGACCTTTGGAAGGAAATGTATTCTACCACTTTGAGAAAAACATAACAATGGAATCGTTGTCTCATTTACCTATTAAAATTACAGGCAATATAATGTGCTGTGCTACATTTCTAGGAGAAATAAAGCAGATAAAAATGCATTTTGCTCAATGGTATCTTAGTTGGTTCTATGTGGTATTCTACACCCACAGAAGAGCCGTAGGGCATGGATGAACTACCTGAATGTAACATTTCGTATGAAAATGTACTTGTTTTTGTTATCTGCACTAAGTATGGCCTCCTATGTTATAAAACTGTACAATTACCAGATGTTTTGGTTATCGAAACATGCTGAAAACAGGAAAAATAGAGGTCTAACTTGTAAACATGTTGCAGCCTTAGAGACACCACTGCGCAGAAATACTGGGATTTCTGTTGCCATCTTCACTAAGAGGTGAGAACTGAATTGCTAAGAAGCTGCCAAACATCATGGCATTCCTTTGATGTTTGGAAGTTGTTTTTTCCCTGAGCTGTTGGTTTAAAATATTGGCCTTTGAACCCCCTTTTTTTTTCTACTAGTGGATCGTTGCCGATGATCGCTCTTTAGTATAAGCAAACATTAGATAATTTAATTATTGTTGTGAAAGTGTGCGGCCAAGTAAATGAAATGAAAGGGAAATTCCCTGCAGAGGTTTTGTTATTTTTCATTCAAAGCCCTTGTTAGAATATCTGTTGAAGGAGTTCTGTGTTTTCTCGGTCTATAAGCTAAGGGACATTCTCTGAATAACATCAGAAATCTCTTTTTTCCGTGTGAAATAATACCACTATAAGATTAAGACGTTCTTTTGAGGTCTCCAAATAAATGTGAACCATTTGAAACATGGCTTTTACTTAAACGTTCCAACTGGGTTTAAGTCTGGCACATTCACACATGTGTATACAGACCAGAAATGAGCAGCATTTGCTGAGGCCTTCAAGAGAACTGCACAGCAGTGAGTTAAGCATCACTTCTGCACAAAGTGCCTTTTCTTTTAGGATCTCTTAATGCCATCGTGCAATTGATTTCTTAGTTATAGATCCAGTAAAAACTTAACTTTGTGAAATAGGAAATGGTTAGAAAAAGGTAATGAACTTAAAACTGTCTGGTAGAAAATGTTTAGGTAAAAAAACCATTAAGAATCACCTAAAAAGAGTAGATATTATGTGCCACCTGACTTCATTTCTTTTTGTTAATATTATGATTCTCAGTAATTCATATATATATGAGACTATCATTGCTTTAATAAGCTTTATTTTCTAAAAGGAAATTAAATATTGTATGGCAAGTAAATTGTGGATTAAAGCCAACTCTGAGCTTAATTTCCCTTACTATTGGGATGAATGGCAAATAGAAGAGCAAGAAATCTGTGCAAGTCTTAAGTGCTGTGCTTTTTTTTTTTCTTCATTTGAAGATAAAAGTAGCATCAGAGCAGTTAAAGCAGTGTATTTGTTTGTCACAGTGTACTTGGTTGTATACATATATGAATCTCTCTTTCCATGTGCTTACTCGCAGGCAGTACCCCAGCCAGTAGAGGAGCTTTCTAGAGACAGAACCAAACAGGAAACGTTACCCTTTTTCATCATGCAGATTCAGTTCAAAGGTAGATATGGAGGCAACACTACTGCCTCATTCTGCATTCTGAAATGTTACTAACCAGATGCTTAGCTGATTACATTTATTTTATGACCAGCTGAATTAGTATTTATCATAGTACCATTGAAATCAGTGAAGCCCTGGCAGTTTACACCAGTTATAGACCTGCTCCTGGACCTTTAATATTCATCATGGCTCATCTCACCTTCCTCTTTTGCGTATCTTCTCATACACATGACCATGCACTCATAGATATTAATACAAGCATAACTGCCTGATTTATGATCACCATCTGGCACTAAAAATGTGCTTTAAAGTAGGTTGATAGTTAGTTGCATAGAAGTCCAATATTCAGAAAAAGATGAGCCTTCTATGTGTAAAAACTCGTGCTAATTACTTTGGTACAAGGAAAAGATCTATAACACAGTTTGTAGCATTAACATGCAATAGCAAATTTTATGCTAAGAACTTTTAAAATATGAACATTCAGTCCTGTGTCTGATCCTCTGATCTATATGTTGATCTGTATGTCAAAAAATCAATGACTCGTTATAGCAGTTGTAACCCTGATCTCTGTGCTTTTCTCTGACTGATCAGTAGGGAAACAGGCACACAAGTGAGCCACAAATGTGCTGTACATTCAGGTCAGAAACAGTTGGATTTTATCTGTCACCTGAATTTTCCCATCTCAGTGTTAGAAACTCCGGGCATTCAGCATTTATGAGATTCGCTTTAGAATGATGTGATTTAAATAATAAATATGTTCTTAAGTGTATATAGTTGGGCATTTAGCATTCAGATTTTCAGCCATAGAGCTGTAAAAGTCAGTAACTTTTTTTGAAATGGCAGTTGATAATATTGGCAACTGGACTTAAGACTAAGGCTAAATTAACAACAGTTTGTGAAAGCTGAGGTTTGTGAGCTGATTTATTCATCTCTCTGTACCTCTGCAAAGGGAAGTGCGAATGATTGGGTATTCATATTTAGCCCCCAAGTACTGAGCATTCTTTCCAAAATATTAGGTCACCATGGCATTGCAAGGCCAAACCTCAGATGATGTTCTAAGGTACACTGTCTTTCAGTGAGTCTTAACGTGTTGCTCCAAGCACCATGTCTGTGTGGCCACATGGCTCTGGTGTGAAGGACAGAAATCTTGTGGCTGCAGATCAGCCATTGGCCACAACCGGTACAATATACTCGATATAAGTTTTCCCTGGGGCAGAACTAATCTTCTGGCAGGGTGCAATCTGGGAGGGTGAATGTCTCAGACACCTATTTCATCCATTAATTTGTAGAAACAACTTTGATAGTAACATAAAGTAATTAAGCGTATATGAAAGGTTCTAAAATTATATATACGGTTCATTTATCACCAAATACATTTTCAGAAGTCATTGGATATTTTAATGATTGATGATTGTGATATGGTTGCAGTGTTGTTTTTCTGCCTTTCACAAGGTTAATAGTGTGTAGTGGTGACATTTGGCTAAGCAGATGAATACATTTACACACAGGTAAGTCTAGAGCAATGTCAACGAAGTAGAAACTTGAATCTTCTCTAAAAGAGGTAAGTAATATCCAAAACCAACTACTCTTGGACAGTTAGTAGCTATTCTCATGTTAAACTCTGTACTGATTTTTTCTTTAGCATTCTTCAATTTGCCTTAAATATGTTTCTTTCTCCACAGTATCTGAAGTAAGTATACCATGATACTTCCTCGTAGAAGATGAAGATAATATGAACCATTGCATTTTTCTCATGAATCATGACTTCCGTAGCCAAGATCAGAAAAAGTGACATAAGGAAAATAGCAAGACATATTTTTATGCTATTTTTTTTTACTTCTTGTGTAGGTGTATTCTAGTATATTGATTCTTTCAAGACTCACAAATACGTATATATATATATATGTATGTATGTATACTATATTATGTATGTA
>PPHD01023140.1:0-12572 GCA_002909625.1 Bambusicola thoracicus | reverse complement strand
GTTCTATGGCATCTTTCCTGAATTTGTGCTTCTTCAACTGAATTTTTCATGGATAGTATGGAGAATTTACCAGTAACCCTGGTAGATGAATCGACTTTCTTTGGGTAGGTGATCAGAATATTTTTTTTTAGTCTTTCAATCTACTGAATATGTTTTCAGCACTTTATATCTTGCATATGTATTGACTGTCATTTGAAAAAAAACTTGCCAGTAGTTTATGGTTGCATGTACTTTCGTGGGGAGACTGTAATGTGTTGTCCTGTTGTATGACTATAAAACTAAGAGGAGCTCATTGCAGTCTCTACGTGTAGACTATATCATAAACCTTACCAAATTAATTGGAGAATATGTATGCAAAGATCAAAACAAAAACAGGGCCACCATTTTCCTGTTAATTATCTAAATGCACTGAAATCCTCTTTATACGAGGAGGACAAATTTTTAAAAATGCCCTTTCATCTCTGATGTTATTAATCTACTCTAGAATATTGCCTAGTCATTAATCAAATTGAACTGAGATATATAATAATAATAATAAAAAAAACAATGTTGTTTTGGATCACTCCGCTAAAAAGAAAGAAATTCAGAGTTAATGTTGTTCATTTTGCTTATGTACTTTGTGTATTGAGATCACTAATCCCAAAGGATAGTGTTAAAAGGTGGTGCATTTTTTCGTGTTGTTTTTTTTTTCCTTTTTTTTTCTGCATTAGTAAAAGTGAGGAACTGATAATACTGCCTATAACTTAGCTTTCTGCCATTAGTAAAAGTTTAGTTCTTAAAATACAGAAAATATAGGCTGTTTGTTCCATACCAAGTTCAGCTGCAATCTCTGTCTAAAATGTTGGTCAAAGTGGCAATACATATATTTTTATAACTAAGAGTTCAATTGGTTAGCAGGAGACTTAGGTTCAAATTCATTTGTTGAAAGTTTGAACCATGCAGTTTTTACTTCCCATAATTGGTTAGGCCAGCAAAAAGGATAGTAGCATTTGGTTAGACCTAACACAGGTGTCCTTGACTTTTGTTATTCCTTTCAGGCCCATTTCAGGATGACTCCATTCTTAATATCTAGGTTGTAAGCCTATGATACTACAGACCCATGAGTGGCAAGGAAAGACCTGATTATACACAGTCTTTTCTAGCAAAAAAGAAAAAAAAGGCACCAGATAACAAATAAAGCTGGAAGGAGCTAAGCTCAAAACAGAAGGGAGGATTCTTCATGCAGCAGATAACTAATCTCTGAAATTCTTCATTGAGGATGCTGGACAAGTACATTAAAGAAAAAGCCTGTGATGGTGGTGGTAATATTTAGTTGGGGATGCCAATAAGTGTGTAGAATTCTACCTATTTCAGGAATTTCCCTGAGCTGAAAATAATTAGCAATTGGGAGAATGTTAGGAGAAAATCTTGCCTTGTTTTCAGTCCTCTTTCTGTGTTTACTTACAGTCACTACTGAGACAGAAAAGCCTTTAGTTTGTTCTATTATGGCCATTTTAATCTTCACTCTTTTTGGATGTTTTCATTCAGACCTCATGGAACCAGATGGAAGCTGCAGCATTTGGGATATCAAAATGTCATGACATTAGTATTCCAGCTTGAAAACATTGGCTGAGTGCCTGTAATTTCCTAAAGTGACAGAACATATTTCAAAATTTAAAGATTTAGTCAAGACTCAGGTCAAGTTGATATCAAGGAGGGAAAACCTCAAGGTCTTTCTTCTCTATCTGAATTTTTTGTTCTTGTAAATGTAATAATTAAATTTGAATACAACAAATACTTGGCACTAGCTGCATTTCCCTCAGTGTTATAAAAAAGAAAATGTCCTTTTCCATAATTGCCTATTCTCTAATATTTGATTGAACGTAGCATGGGTTGTTTTCAGTTTAAGGAATGCTTTGAATTTTGGAATAAATGCATATAGGTTAAGAGTGACATTCATCATTACATTGAAAGAAGATACTTTTGTATGTGGCAAAAAGAGTTCTTTTGATCAAATCAGTTCTTTGACTGCATGGCGGACATTCAGAGTAAAAACAATTCTTGAAAAAAATTGTTCATCCATTTATGTATGTGTCATATACACATTTGACATCTTTAACAATTAAAATAATATCTGAAAAAGAGAAAACATCATACATTAATAGCTGCAGGCATGAATGTCAAGTACTTCTTAGTGAAATGGATAAGGCTCTCAAATGACTTTGAATAACTGGTTCATAGGCCATGACTCTACAAGGAGGTGGTATAAAGTTCAACTACTTGTTGAAGATAGATGTGAATGTATCATTCAGAGTTTAGAAAATATGTAAATGTATGTTTCAGGTATTAGTCTTCTGAATTTCTCTTGGCATGCAATTTTGAGAAATAGCTGAGTTTACTTAATATTCTTAAATGTAAAACTTGAGTCAGGGAGGTGGATCTTGGCTGTAATTCAACTCATATCAATAGTAGAACATTTGTGAGAATAGAGTCATGCTCTTGGTACGTACTCTGTGCTTGAATTGAAGAGTGAGAGGAGAGGAATACATTTAGATTAGCAAAGGGCAGAATATGCTGTGAAAATGTGGTGTTTTACGGTAAAGAGCCACCACAGGTGGTTGTCATCATTCTGTGAAACACACTTGAACTCCACTATCTAAAATATGAGAGACTGAATGTAAGACATTTCTCAAGCTCTTATGCACAAAAATGAATATTAGCAGTTTTGTGGTGGTTGTTTTGTTTGATTTAGTTTGGCTGATTGATTTATAGAATTTTTTTAAAGGTGGAGAACTATGCTTACATGGGTAAGAGGGCTGAAATGACAGATGAATAAAGTTAACATAGCTATCACTGGATCAAACATGGACAATAAAAAAAAGGAAGTATACCCCAACATACAGTATAGCATTTACACTACACTATGAGGTAGAGGCTATGGGGTTTTCTCTTTTATAAATTTTGTAAATATTCCTGGTGTTCTCCTACCAACAATGTCTGGCTGCACTGAAATCTCCCCTTCCTCCCTTTCTCCCTTCCTCCCTTCCTTCTTCCTGCCAGCCCTTCCCTTCTCTCTATCTCTGTGATATGTACACTTGAATATTTTATTTCACTACGCTTAACCAGTGAATTCAAGTTCTCCTATTGAAATGTTACAGATAAAAATTGTCGGTAAATGATCAATTGAAATTTCAAAAAATGTTCTCTATGAACGTTGCTGACTGTTCTCACAGTAAATTTAAGTAGTGTCACTGAAGTCAGCAGATCTATGCTGATTTAATCAGTATAGGATACAGCCCTTAGAGTAAAAAACGATAAAGTCAAGGGGACATATACTTGCAACAGATCCCAAATGCATGGCTCAGAAAACAGTCCTTCAGACTGAGCTAACAGTACACTTCATGTGTTTTACAGGATATCATCATCACACAGGGTAATTCAGCTTCAAAATTTACTCTGCCTTGGTCTCTATGATGTGATATCTAATCAGGGTACAAATTAATATGCCACATGAAAATTTGAGTTTTCAACACGTAGGTATCAGAATGAATATCTGATCTCGGATAAGTTTAACCTTATCTCAGATATTCCAATTGTGGTTGTACTAGAACTTGTCTCTTCACTGTAGGGGATGCACTTTTTTTGTTGGTTTAACTGCCTGCATGCACACATAAGATTTCCTATTATATGTGTGTCTATAGGAAGAGTGTAAGATATTTGAATCTGCCTGAAAGGTTTTTAGCTCTTACAAGTTCAGATTTTAATCAGTAATGAATACATGGGTGTTTTTGCTCACTGAATCAAACATTCAGGTATGTATGAATGTAGGTAGTACCTATATATGATGTGTGAATGCATGTAGACAAGAAAGAACATTAGATGAATCTTTCTGTGTCAGGAAGAAATTGGGTTATGGATATCTTTATCTCATGAAATCTCATGCAATCAGAAGCTATTCCTCCTCAAAAGCAGGAGGTACACATACCTGTATTTAATTCATCTATGAAAATTTTGGTATTTATAACGCCATGTTTCATAAACTTTATTTCTTTGTATTTTAGTATTAGATTGTTATGTGTGCTTTATTTTTTGTGTACCAGACAAAGCTTTTAAAAGTAGGTCACCATTCAAAAAGGTAATCATCAAATGTAAATAGTCTCAAACATTTCCTTTGTGCTGTATGTTTAAATGTGACAGACTTGGAAAAAAATTCAGTAGTCTTTTTTCAGTTAAATGCTTAGATATGATCATATGTCTATTTTATATTCTATTTAAACATGTAAGAGAATCTGAGAAATATTTCATGATGACTACTAAAATATGATATTCAAATAGACTGACAAGAAGCTGATCTAATCTCATCTCTTCTTTTTTTTATATATATATATTCTTCTTCTGGCTTCTTCTCACTCAGTATATCTAATACAATTCATTCATCCCATTTACAGAGCCTTCCCTAATCTTTTTTCTTATATAGTTCTTTCACTCATTTTTCTCACTCAACCATCTACTTGCATTGTTCCGTATTTCTTCTCAATCTATTTTCCTTCTTTCACTCCTGTACTATTGGCTTCTTGTAAGCACGTATATAAAATCAGAATATTTTCCATATTTCAATTTTATAGTCTATTAATTGTTATTTGTGACCCACAGTATTGCTCCAGCTATATGAAAATACAGATAAGATGTGATATTGTGTATTTAGATAGCAACTTTCTAAGCTTACCTAAAAACATTTGGGAATAAAGAACAAATTTATTTCATGACTGTTTCTACAAGATGGAGGTGTTTTCTCAGTCTCTTTCTCTGTTCCACTCTTCAGAAAACTGGCCCATCAGTGGGATGTGGGGTGGAATTAATTCATCCAGTTTGGACAGATGGCTTAAATGTAGACAGATGGAAGATGTCTTAAACATAGACATCTATATCTGAGCTGCTTCTTCTCCTGCTGTAGTCAACAAATAGAAACAGGTGCTTCTGTAATATTTTTCTTTTAATATTGCTGTAGATCTCTGCAGTGAGTTTGATAATTCACATGCTGGTAGATGCCCTTTTCTCTTTTCATATGCAAGTGTCTGAAGTTAAATGAGATGGACTTTATTCTGCTGTCTCCTATAATATAATATAATAATGGGGCTGGCTAAGGTAATTCTGTGGTTCTCTCTTTGGGACTCCCAGTCTCTAAGTATGGTGTTGTCTCTAATTTGAAAGGTACTCACACCTTTAAAAAAGATTTTATTCTAGAGACCTGACACTTAAAAGAAACAAACAATCACACTTTAACTGCTCCTTTGAACCTGTCCGCAAACTCTCTGACCTGATATGAGACAGAGCCACATTGCTGCTCCACACTGCTGCAGTGCTTGTGGCTTAGTTTTTTCAGCAAGGCAACATTTGGCTGAAAACCATTACCCTGCCCCTGTAGATGACTGATGGCAGCTGCAGAATTGGCATGGCAGGGGCAAGCCTAGTTTGTGCTTTGAGAAACTCTAGTGTCTAGTTACAATCTGCCACTGCAGCCCTGAATATAAATTATTAAAAGTCTAAAATGTGGATGACTGACAATCAGTTATCTGCTTGGGAAGAGGAGTTGTTATGGATTAAGGCCAGCCTTTACAAACAATCCTGAATTCAGGAGGTATATGGCTTACCTGAAGTCAGGAGACTACATACCAATTCATATGCAGCCCACTGACATCTACCCTCCCAACTCCTGCTGTAGAAGGATCTGTAGAAGTCAGTGTCCTTTTTTTTCCCCTGCTAGTTCAGATAAGACTTTGAGGATATACTGGGTTCACTCTCTCCTTTCCGCTTGTCCTCATTAATGCAGTTCTCTTCTGCCTTCCTCTCCTTTCCTGAGTTACTGTCTTGCAACATGTCTTGACAAGCTTCTTTTAAGTTGCAAACCCTTTGGGGCCAGGGACATGTCCTGTTAAAGTCTGAGAAATGCTGTAGAAATGAATTTTACCATGCTGGAATAAAATTTAAATATATTAATAAGATAAAATAAAACTCTGCACTCACATACGTGGCCACAGTTGCAAATGTCCATCTGAGAGCAGAACAAACTGATTCTTACAGAATGAGTTACAAAGGTCTGGCCAGCTGACTACTCATTTTATTGTCTGCGNAGATAAAATAAAACTCTGCACTCACATACGTGGCCACAGTTGCAAATGTCCATCTGAGAGCAGAACAAACTGATTCTTACAGAATGAGTTACAAAGGTCTGGCCAGCTGACTACTCATTTTATTGTCTGCAATAATCTTCACACTATAAATGTAACTGATAGAAGGTAGAAACTTTGCCACAATTTCATTTTTGTGTTGTTTAAAAGGTTTGGTTTGCCATGCAGTGATGGATACTGGTTCAAAGGGCTTATTGATCAATTAACTCTTTATGCTGTATCATTCTGAATTTTNCTCATTTTATTGTCTGTAATAATCTTCACACTATAAATGTAACTGATAGAAGGTAGAAACTTTGCCACAATTTCATTTTTGTGTTGTTTAAAAGGTTTGGTTTGCCATGCAGTGATGGATACTGGTTCAAAGGGCTTATTGATCAATTAACTCTTTATGCTGTATCATTCTGAATTTTCCCATTTGTTTAATATGTTTATTATGCAAAACTTGTGAGCGATTAGATTTAATATAGCAACTGCTAGACAGTTAGAAATAAGAGTCTGGGTGACATGACTTGTGAGGTACCAACTGGTATTAATTATAAGATTGAACTTTTGCACTGAAGTCCTACCTCTGTGGTTTTAATATAGAATCCATGTCTCTTATAAAAACATATTTTAAAAAAATGTTCATATTGATTTTTCTTCCTGTGGACACAGGAATGTTAATTACAAATGTTTAAAATTCTACTTAGCACAAAGAAAAGTGAAAAGAGAGAAGTTTGTAAGAAATCTAAGCCGTCTTTATAAGCTCCAAATGAAAAGTAAAGTTCATTTATGAATCATACGTATTTATTTACAACAAAATTGCTAGTACTTCTGTTATTAAGTCATTTAATAAACCAGAGGAAGAACAAAGCATTTGTGCATGTTGTTACTTTTACTGGGACATCCAGTACAGTCTTTTTATTCCATTTGGTTGACAGTAAGGTAAGCATAAACAAGAGCAAAATCTGAGATTTTGGAATAAATAAGGGGCTGTTGAACATATTCCACTTTTGTATACTCGCAGGTGAATCAGCTGAAGGAATGAGTGAAAAGCGAATTGTTTGGAATGAGAAGGAAAAGGGAATCGTTGAAGAATACTTCACCTAAGTAGGGTATGTTGTAGGTGAAGAACCAGGAAAGTGGGAAAAGAATTGTAGGCACATGGGAATGTGCTTTTTTTATTTGTGTTCGTTTGTTTATTTTTCCCTAAAGAAAATAGGCTTCCCTGTGCTGCTTTCTCAATGGTTAGATGTGTAAATATCTGTGGATAAACCTCACCTCGATTTGCAGCATTACCTGAAGGAAAATACTGAGTTATGTATGACGTTCTTTGATGTGTTTGCTGTAAACTTAGGGCCATATACTGTTGCTACAAATCAATTCAAAAGAGTGCTAGAAACCTTTCCTTTGATGATACTGGCTTTCTTCCAGTTTTCATCTTCCCTGGGGACTCAGCAGTCAGAACTCACTTCAGAGTTGAAGCTGGTTGAGTCAAAAGAGTCCTCTGAGTGATTATTTGAATGATGCTGTGAAGAAACAGAGGGCCCTGAGGTGCTGGACACTGGATCCAGGTAGTTCTTTGTCAGTTTAGGCCCGTTCTTTGGCCATGAGCTGTATGAGTGAAGACAGCAAAGATATTTTGACCCATATAGTATTTAGAATCCTACGAGAAATAAGCGTGCGTGTTTATAAACGTGCATGTTTAGTCTCCTGAAGTGGCACCATGAAGGAATGACTCAGTTCCATCATTTGCTCCCTCCATATCTCTTAAAAAAAAAAAAAGAAGAAGAAGAAGAAGACGCACATACACATATATAATTCACATGACCTCAAAGATTATTTTTTCATCTTTCTTTCCTCTGCAGGGTTTGTACTGTGTGTTTTTATGGCTGCTTGCAGATTGTGCAATTTCCAAATCTCCATTCAGGTATAATAATGAAGGCAACTGCAGCATATACTGGTGTGTTCTAGTCACAAAACATCAGAGACTAGCTCTGTTCAGGAGTGCTGATTCTGTAGTCTGTTGATATGAACAGTTCTCTCATCTCAGACATGACCACCAACAGACCTTCAGAACGCAACAGGAAAAGGCGGGCAGAAGTCACTGTCTCAGCTCTCTTCCTTCTCTAGCCAGATTGTTTGAATGATACTGGTATATAATTAAGAAGTGTTTCCTATCCAGTGGCACATGGTAGGTCAGAAGAATAAATCTCAGAGCAGGTTTTCACAGCTACACTGTTAGAACTTGTGGGACAGGTACGATGTCTGAAGACTTCTTGTTTGTTATGCTCTGTGGATATGTTTGGTGTGACTATGAGGGCCTGATGAGAATGAGTACACTTTATAGTACTCTGCTGGAAAGAAACACTGCGGAGAAGGACCTGGTTGTCCTGATGGACAGCAGGGTGGCCGTGAGCCAGTAGGGTTCCCTTGTGGTCACGAAGACCTGGGATTTATTAGCATGGCCAACAGATTGAGAGAGGTCATCCTTCTCCTCTCTACTCTGCCCTGGTGAGGCCACATCTGGATTACTGTGTCCAATTCTGGAGTCCTCAGTTCAAGAAAGGCAGGGAACTTGTAGAGAGTCCTGCAGAGGACGACAGAGGTGATTAGAGGTCTGGAGCATCTCCCTCTTGAGGAAGGGCTGAGAGACCTGGGGCTGTTCAGCTGGGAGAAGAGGAGGCTAGGGGGGGTTTTATCAGTTTATAAATATCTAAAGGGCAAGAGTCAAATGGATAGGGCCAGGCTCTTTTCAGTGATGCTCAGTGACAGAACAAGGTATAATGGGCACAAACTGGAACAGTGGAAGTTCCATATGAGCTTTACTGTGATGGTGACAGACCACAGAAGTAGGTTGCTCAGAGAGGTGGTGGAGTCATCTTCTCTGGAGAAATGCAGAACCTGCCTGGACACTTTCCTGTCCAGCCTACTCTAGGCAACCTGCTTTAGCAGAGGGGTTGGACTAAATGATCTGCAGAGGTCCCTTCCAACCCTTATGATTATATGACTCTGTGACTGACTTTTGGAGGTGTCTTAAAGCAAGTATAGATATAGTTGCAGACAATCTCAGTAATGGATAAATTCCCATTTTTTCCTTATTTGTTTATTTTTTTTAAGTTTGGCATTTCTGTATTTCCACTTACAAAGCTACTAGTTTGTACTGTGTCAAATGTTTGTGCTGTGATCCTGTCCTTCATAGGAATGAGGAGCGGGCAGTGGAAGCAATTCAATAATGTTGGATTTTCATGAGTTAGGGAACCTCAAACACTTGAACACTTGGATGAAGCAAGTTTGCATTATTTACCTTTTTTTTCCTCATTTTTTTAAGTTGTTGCTACTTATTTTTAAATATGATCTTTCTGTTTTCCTCTTCGTTATTGAAATGTATTTACAATATTACACTGAATAATGATTTCAACTATAGATTATAAGTATTTTGAAAGATGTCACTGCTGCTATCTTTATTTTAAGGAAACAAATAGGTTAAATTACTTTATCAGAATCACTAAGGAGAAAACAATATAGTAAACATGGAGACAGAACTTTTTTCTTTGTTCATCCTTCAGCCACAGCACATAGCACTATTAGTGCCAAATTATGAAGCAGGATGAAAAAAATGAAACGAAACTGGGATATTTGCACAGAAGACATTTTGGAAAATGAAAGTCTTCCATCATAGAATGGAAATAAATGCCTTGACCTCCATTCACACTTATACACAAGTTTAATTTTATTCATAAGAGTCATTTCTTAGAACTCAGTGGGATTATTCATGTGGTGCATAAAGTGAAACAGAGATTGAAGTATATTTGGAATGAGGATTTGTTGTGGATTAGCATTACCAGAATTGTTTTCTTTTTTTCTTTCAGAGCTCATACTCTTGACATTTAATCGTAATTTGTAGTTTGTTTGTTTGTTATTGGCTATCCTTCATAATGAACTGTTACAAGATAAGAGGACAGCTTCTGTACTAGGTGCAATTTGGATTGAAACAGGTGATAACAGACAAAGTGAAATGGAAAATAATGTGCAGTATGAAAATCCATGGATAGTGGAAAGTTGCAGCTTACAGTTAATGCACACAAGACATGAAAACCTTTATTAGTTTCCATATAGAGGATAAGTTTTAGCTTAAGTACATCAATACTTAGCCTTTATACGAAGGTATCGTTCATGTCTTTTTGCTAATGTGGCTATTTTTACTATAATGTATTTCTCAAACCGTTTTTCAATGTAAAATCATGTTTGTCTAAACTTACATTTGGAAAAATCAAATATAAGTCGTGTAAAATGGGAAGTTTTAAGGGAACGCCATCTGGTATAGGGCTATTAAAGAAGCCCATAAAAATATCAAATGCCAACATCCATATGCAGTTAAATTAACATAAACTAAGCAAACAGGTCAATTCAAACTGTTGATTAGTTTTGTAAATAATTTTGCCATAATTTTGGATCTCTGCTGTGACCTGTGTTGAATGTGAAAGATGCTTACGTAGGACACACACTTTAGCAGTGTTTGAGGGAATTAGGAGTACTTGAGGTGATAAGAACTGATGGAAGTCACTCAGTGCTTTGCTTATCAGGTTATCTTATTGATAAAATATCTATAGTAATGAAGATTTGCAGAACTGGTTTTGAGAGGATGTTGACTGGATTTCAATAACCTCTCTTTTTATTACTGACTTTAGAATCATGCTTAGGACAGATATGAAATTACTATATATTAATGTATGCATCTAATAGACTATGAAAATTTATTGGCAGTTGTATTTTATTTTTGCATTTTGTATTATTTTTGTTTTATTTGATCAAGCTGCCTTGGTCACTTAGACCTATTTGCTTTATATCTATGGTGAGTAATGAACAGTCCCTGTGGTATTATCTTGATTAACTTAATAGCAAGCTATGTGCAAAATAAGCAAAAAAATAACTAAATAACTAAACAAAGTGCACAATCCATCCCTGTCAGCATTCCCAAGGCACAAGTGAAGGACAGTATTGTAATTTCTTAGCGTCAGCGCTTCTGGTTTTGACAAGGTGCAAAATTTGGTTTGACAGAGATGGTCTTCAAAGAGATAAAACAGTTAGCAGATGTCTTTATTTATTCTGATTTCTGGGAAAGCGATGGTTAGGGGTTATGAATTGCTTGGGGAGACAGACTGATGGGAAGATAAAGGGAGAATGCTCCAGGAGCCAAAAGATGGAGGCCTTTGTCCATTCTGAGAATAACATGATCCTGCAGAAGCTAAAAATGCGTGCAATGAATCAGGGGCCGGTGGAGGCAATTTCAGCTAAACTATTCAAATGTATTTGTTCCTGCATGCCAGTGTAACTCAGTGCTGTAGCAAAAGCAGTGTTCAGTGGTTTCGCATTTGAGAGTGTCCTGCATATATAAGTATCAGCAGGATATTGAGTAGGCAAAGTCCTCATAAATAGTTCTTAATAGTTCCCAGGCAACTTTTAAAAAGCAAGCAAATATTTAATATGTTCAAACAACTCGATAATGGCATATTTGTGTTAGGAATTAGGTGAACAAAGAGGGCAGTAGCTGACACCTAGCTGACATCAGGCAAAGTTGGATGACTGGTGTCACCTATGTTCATTCTTTTATCCTATCTAAGATTTCTGTCCACTGTGGGATATAGCACCTGCTCAGGCACCCTGGTTTGTCCACTGACCACAGTAGCAGCCCAGGCAAACAGCTTGGATCAGTGTTTTAGATGGTTGAAATAAGGTGAGATTAACCATGACTGAAATTTGTCAGTTCTCCCTCTATCAGACTCTCCACTCTATTTTTTTGTATCTATCAGCGTATAATGTCTCAATATAACGTGCAGACTTCAGCTCACATTTGTACGTGTTTTTATGAACACATACGTAAGCAAATTTGTCTGCCAGGTTTTCTAAGAATGTGATTCAATCTTTAAAATGCAACTATTATACATGGTATGTGTCATCTGGATATATGGGAACTTGAAAAGTGAGATATCACCTCAGTCCTTTCCCAAACAATTTCAGAATTCTGTCAGCAAGTGGTTTAGCATTTCTCCAAATAGCAGCCTTCTCTGTGTTGGATCAGTCGTTAACTGCTACACACCGATGAAACAAAATATGTTGCCTGTTCCCAGAGTGGTGCCGAGCACTGAGCCCTATGTAGAGATAGTTTTCTGTATCTCTAATTAACTCAGACTGTGTTAAACAATATCTGCTTCTACAGCTCAGTGCATAGGTAAAAATATACAGCTCTAAATTAAGTACATGGGTAAAAAAAAAAAAAAAAGGGCAAAAATATTTACGGATCATGTGCAAAAAAATCTAACTTTTCCCCTTGCTTTTGTTATAACTGGGATAGAATGCACTGTTGGGGAGGTGAGCACTATTCTTAGTGTCCTGACTGCTGAGTTGTAATTCTGATAACAC
>PPHD01023139.1:0-12573 GCA_002909625.1 Bambusicola thoracicus | reverse complement strand
TGTCTCAAGTCCCCCGTGCTAGCACAGACATAGAGTCTCTGGTTTCACATTTGACTTCAAAGGGAAGATTTAGAACTTCTTAGTAAGCCTTGTGTAAGTTAAATAATATTCACAGCAAAGTCACAGCAGGTACTTTTCACTGGACTTGAAAAACCAGATATGGCTAACAGCTACCAGATGAGGGATGGCTACTTTAAGAGGCTGTAGCTGTCTGACTTTAGAAAGGGCAGTCCTGCGAGACCAAATAAGCAGCAAATTTTAGAAATAGCAGAAATTAAAGTGTTATAGAAAAATACTCCTGATAAAGAAGTTGCTGAGATACACTTGTCTACAGATAATTAAGGTAGATTGTTCCCCCTCCTTGCAAGCAAGTGAACACTTTAACATGTACAACTTACTGCACAAATACCAGTGCAGCTTCACTGCAGTAAAGGCTGAAATCCCAGCACAGCTGTAAGCTAGGGTGAAAGGCATGTTTTGCTAGAGGATCAATTTCAAATAATGTTGTAGTCTAGGAATAGCTTGAATTTTCTTTGACCATTTGTGGTGATAAAACAATCTAAGAATACTTCTGAGTATTTTAAGAAGTTTTAGGAGAAGGCTTGGTGCCTGACACTTCTTTTGGGTCTTTTCTTAAACACCTCAGAGCAGCCTAGAAAAATCAGTGTATGATTTTTTGCTATTAATTGATTTTAAGACTACATCTTAAAAAGCTTTATTTTTGCACTACTGGCTATCTAAAATGATTTTAATTACATTTTTAAAAAGTAATTTTAAAAATTTTATTTAAATTACAGATTAAAATTATTGCTTGGTATATGCTGTATTAATACAGCATTACTGATGACATGAGGTTTAATACTTGTAACAGCAGTCACATTAATGCTAGTTACTGAACACAAGCCATAATCATATCCCCCTTATTTTGACACTATTTTTAACCTAAGCTACATTAATGTCTGTGTTTCTGCAATGAAATTTGTGTAAACTTCTACCTTATCACTTAGAACTTACAGTATATGTCATCTAGAAGTTACTTACTGTCACAGCAATGCATGAACTTGGTGTACATTTTAACATAATACTCCTCCAGACAAGCAACTCTGGCATATATTTAGACACAGTGTACAAATTTCTATTTTTTGTCACTATCATAGCGCTGCTGGATGCTGCAAGTTAACTTCCTTGTAGAGCCAATGCAAGAAGCTAAATATGAACCAGGAAGATGTTCTGGACTGTTTCTTCTCATTCAAAGGAGCAAAGACGTGACCTCTCATTCCCACTTGCTGAGAGAATCAACACATACAACTTCAAAGGCAGTTTTGAAAACTAAGCATCAGAGCTTGGAGTTCAGAGGCTTCTACCTCAAGCAAAAGAGCCACTGAACTTAGTAAGGGTTCATAATTAGAAAATATTTGCTGTAGCGTTGAATCATATCTATTCTCTTTGTGGCCAAAGAAATTATCAGCTTTAATGGAAAGAAAAGAGCTAGCGTGGTCTCTGAGTTCTACATGCATTCATCAACAAAGTAAACTACAGCAGAATCTCTCCAGTGACAGTGCAAGACAGTAAGGGCCCAGTAAACAATCATCTCACTCAGAAGAGCAGAGGCTGCAAGAAGGAAAGTCCAAGCTTTGGTATAGAACAAAGCATGCAATCCTTAATTTGTAGAGCCTTAATTCAACTTGTTAAGTCGATGGGAAGTTTCATGAGACAAACTCTAAGGTTTCTAATCAGTCAAGAGAAAAAAAAAATCTAACATCTGAGTAGTTTAGATACTGTCAGTATCAGAAATAAAATGGGATTAGTGTAATTACCTTAAGCCTGAGTAGGAAACACTTGGTGGCTGTTAACTTGGGATATAATTGTCTGATTCTAGCAGAGAAAATCTTCAGCCTTGATGAATACCTAGCTTCCTCAGTACTTGTGAGTCACTGACATATTGCCTTCTTGACAAGCTTTTGAAAACAAATAGCTTATTTAAAATAACATAGCTTAAACTTGCATTTTGTATTTCAGCCTGTCTTCTAAACCACAGGCAAAGAGGACTTTACTGTTAGAGTTCTCCAAAGTGCATCACTATCCTTTCTGCAGTCTTGAAATTTGTTCCCAGCCTCATTCCCCTCATACTGGAGAGCTGCTATGAAGAGCTGCAATACAGTAAACAGTGGCCAATAATTATGAATGTTAGGAACTGTCTTCAGTAATTTTTTTTTTAAATAACTGCTTCTGGCACAGAAACTGTAATTAAACACATTGTTAATATGTACCTTTCTTCCTCCAACACATTTCCTGAGTTCAAAGAACTGTAGTGTTTTGTTTGTTTTTAAAAGCAATACTCTGCCTAGCTCATCTTCAGACGATTAAAGTTTCATATCAAATTCTGCACTGTATCACTGCAGTTCACATAGCATGCTTTGTACTGTTGTAGTTGTATAAAAACAACTTCATGTATGAACCCAGACAGAAAGCTTTTTCCTATTGAGAACAAGCCAGGTAACCTGCTAACCAGAATGCAGAATAGCCTTAGACAACTCAAGATGGCCCTGATCAGTTTTCTAGCAAGCTGAAAACAGTGCCATAATACTGTTCTGGCAGCTGTAGGAGAATTGATTTCCTATACATCTCAGAGGAACAGGAGTAATTTTAACATCCATTTTGAAGCAAGTGTGGAAAATGATCCTAATTTGCAGGCAAAACCGACCCATCTGAACTTTCCATCCTAGAATATTACAGTACCATAAAGATCCAGAAATAATCTCATCTACATTTAGAACATTCATTCACAATTCTGTAACACAAACAGAAAGAGAGAATAATCTTAATGTAAGATAATTACTTAAGGTAAGATGGACAGAGCATATTCTTATAGAACAAGTCTTTAGACCAAATATCTCAGATTTGAAAAAAAATCATACCAGGTTATTTTATCTTAAGTATTCAAACAGCATTTTCCTGTTCAGCTTTCCCTTTACTATCAAGTAATAGAAATCATGAGAAAAGTGCTCACTGGATACCTTTTCTATTTCTGCGTCTCCTAGCAACACTGTCTAAATCAAGGGCATTTCTACTCCCCCAAGCATCCTCTTAATACTGTATTTTGATAATGTCTTTAACTGAAATTCAACACGCTCTACAAACACTAGGTTTCTAAATCACTCTGAGATGAACATTTAGATCAAGTTTACCAAGGCAAAATAAAATAAGTATACAATAAAGGCACAGATAGATTAAGTATCCCATCTATTAACCTCTACAACTGTAGGGGAAGTTCTATTCAGAACACAGCTGTGAGAAAAAGCAGCATTAGTGGCTTGCTTGCGACCCACAGGGAATCTGTGTCAGGAACCAAGTAACCCCGTCTCCAGATCTCTGTTCAAGATGCATCTTTACTCTGACCTTTTCTTTAAAGCGTTTTACTAATTAAGTACATTTCACTGTGGCAGTGGAAGAACAACCTAAAGAGAAGCGAACAAGATGCTCACACAGCACTAAGCCCAGCTCATGATCTCATGTTACTACAACTCCGGTAAATCATTTATCCCCCTCCACATACTGTGTCTGAACTACAGCAGAAAATCCCTCGGACCGGCCGCTGTTTCCTTTTAAGGAACTATAAAGGCTTACAGTGTCACTCAAGTGTACTGGAGCTCCATTTTTCTTTCCTGGTTCTGGGAGATTGTTCTGAGTAACCAGAAGCTTGAGAAAGCCCAGAGTTCCATGGTCATCATTCTCTTCGCTAAGATCTATACTGTATTTAAAAGAGCTGCAAACACCATAGAACTCCTAAAATCAAATGTACATTCAGTTCAGACTGTGTCAAAGGCGCAGAGAGCACACTCCTAAAATCCCACTTTCTCACCCAAAACTTAATTGCAGGGAGAACAGTGCAGAGTTCTTTGTGCAACTTATTACTGTAAAAGCACAAACAATTCCACCAGACTTCGGCATCTGCACTGCAGCACGCCAATGACCACCACTTTTGTGAAGAGAAATCTCACACGGGAGCTGCATGTCACAACCTGGGATATACAAGCACTGAATTACGGGAAGGGAATAAAGACAGAATGCAAACCTTTCCAGCTTTGCCGCTCCACCGTGAATTCAGAAGACAGAACCCAAACCTCTGCAGGCAGAGGCAGAATGAGCCGTCTCTGCCTCACACCCGATTTGCTTTCCAGATTGTGCAGCGGTTCAGATTTCTCCTCAGATTACCGGCTCCACGCGCCCGCGTGCTCGCTGCCCCACGGCTTCCTGCGCACCGACATTCACCTCACGGCTCCTCCGACACTTCCATTCGGTCGGTCGCCCTGTGACAAAAGCAATGGGAGATCAGCATCCCCCCTCCGACACTCACGAGGACAGACAGGCCGCTGCCCCGCTGAGGGAGCCCCGCGCTCGGGGCCGAGCCATCGCTCCTCAGGGCGACTCGCCGCCAGAGCGTCCGCTCGGCTTCGCGCGCCACTCTGATCTCACCAATCAGCGAACGGCGTAAGGGCGGCCGGGCGGGATCCCACCAACCAGATACTCGCTTCTTGAGGCAGCCTCGAAACGCCACCGCGGTCCCCAGCGCTGTGGAGGCTCGCTTTGCCAGTGACTCTTATGGCGGCCCTGACAGCGCCGGGGGAGGCCAGGCGGGCGAGCGGCTTCCCCGCTGGGACGGCCCGGTACGGCTGGTGAGTACAGGCTGAGCGGCGGCGGCGGGGCTCTGTCCCGCCGTGGAGGGAATTCGGGAGGGCCCGCGCTCCCTCAATTGGGATTCCCTCTTCGGCTACGGCCCTGCCGGAAGGCCTAAGAAAGCCCTCCCGCCCCCTCGGGCCGAGGGCTCCCGCGCAGCGCCGTTCCCCTCAGCGGAGCGTTACCTAGCGACTTATGAAGGAGATGAGAAAAAAAGAAGCAAACAAGTCGCAGAAAGCTCCGACACATGGTATCTCTAAGGCACACCCCGCTGGGTGTTCCTCTCACAGGTAGGGCGGCAGCCGGGTCCACCCGCACGGAGGGAAACGCCTCAGCGCCCACCTCCCACCTCGGGGCCGTCGGGCAGACAGCCGCTGCTTTGTGTCAGGGCTCGCGTCTGGTAGTCAGGCGCATACCTGAAAACTTCCTGAGACTTACCAGCACCTAAAGTTACCAGAGTAGCAGTGCATGGACCCAACATATCCATCCATCTTCCTGAAGCAGTTCCAGGTAGTACAGCTTCCCCCCTCACCCCCCCACAGTTTCAAAAAAGATGAGGCCCCTATGGCAAAATTGCTTAAAATCCTACTATTTCTTACAGCAGTTGTAGAAGTAAGATTCACAGTTGAACAATGGGTAGTACAGTATGCACAAGAAGATGCAATAATGTAGTACATCTATATTTCAGGTTCCTTAAAAACAGAACTTACAGTGTAAACAAGCTATTAGCAGCTAGTGTACTATGTTAAAGTACGCATCTTGTTCAAGTAGAGTAGAATTTAAATAACCTAGAAAACATAAGAGTCACATTTTAAGAAATCCACATAATACGGACATGCAGAAGTACATACATGCTGCTGGCTTTATACAGGCATCTTGTGTTCTTTTGGTTAATACTTTTTCTTTGTCATCTTCTACTCAAGCACATCAACACATAATATCCTTAACTTGAACCTTTTAAATAAGTGTATTGCCAACACTTTATCTGATGAGAAGATTAAAGTATTAGTAGCTGTAGCCTAGCTCCCAGGAACAAGTATTGGCAATGCAAGTGGAACCAAGAAAACAAAACTTTTCCCTTTAATCTTAATATTACATCTTCAACTGTTTAAATTTGTATTTATTGGAGGTTACCCCTGTTTCAGATACATTCCTGTCGGACTAGCTGCTGGAAGACACAGCAAACACTGCTAAGATCAAAGTGCTCAAACCAGAGCTACCCTTGAAGTAAGTGTTTATATACTCCCGTGACTGGTGAAATTTGCCAAGAGCTATGAGGGATTGGCCAGAAGACAAGTCCTTTGGTAGAGTTGTCCAAAAAGAGAGGCCTGCCTTTGGGCAGCGCTGTCCTGCCTGTAGGACATAGAGTTTGCTTTGTAGCATTTAGATTTTTAACACCTTTAATTATATATGGGACCACTTGTACACTATGTGAAGCACTTGGGACTTCTATCCAGAATACTCTTAAGTGAACAGTGGAAAAAAAAAAAAAATTGCTAAGGAGCTGCACAGAACTCTTCTGTTCTCTAGTCACAGAACAAGTTAGCTTACTACCGTGTCTCCAGACACAGTTATTCGTTGTAAGATTTTAATGGAACTTATGAAAATAGTAAAATATGAAGTCTATTGAACTGAACAATGCATTTTCCACCGAAGAGTCATACTCTGTTTGAATTTGATCTTCCCAACGGCCTTCAGATGCTGTACCCGTTTTGGGGGAACTCTCAGAAAACATTCTTATCACTGTGATATTTGTTAATGTTCTACTTTCAAAGAAACAGCATTGTTTCTGACAGTAACACCAGGTGAAGTATTCACAGGTAGGCCAATAGTCATACACAGAAAGAAGAACGGAACTCACCCAGCTGGTGAATGAGCTCTCTAGCATTCCTTCCCAGGAAACAGCCTGGTCCAAAAGGTATCCTCCCGTCAGTGGCTGACCCTTATATGAGCTCAGGGTGGCTCCACCCTGGGTCCTGCCCTTCTGGTCACGTGGGGAGCACCGGTACACATTGCCTGTGCTCCCTAGCCCAGCTACACCCCTTCACCAGATACTAAATCGCCAGTTCAATTTGTGATCTGTAACAATTCCCCTACAGTTAAATGTCTCCAAATGACAAACACTGGTGTAAGAGTTTTTTTACTTAGATTTACTATAAACAATTATACAGTCTTATTTATAAAGTGAAGAGAAAAAGCTACGTTTTTCTCTATGAGTCGGTGTACATCAGCAAAAAATGATTTTCTAGAAGAGCCTATAGGTATAGCATGGTTTTTTTAATTTTATTTTGGGCTGCTGTGACTTTGTGGTTTTCAGTTGTTTAAGTATTTTTTTAATTGAGGTTGTTATAAAATCCTGGTTACCTATTTACTTGAGATAAAGCTATTTACTTGAGGTAAAGACTGGTGTGCCAAAGCTATGCCTTACTTCCCTACTCCTTCCTTCTTGCTCTTGCTTTAAGACACCAATGTTCTTTGAAACAAGTCTAATGCACAAGTTCTGTGCTGAAGACAGAAGGAAGGAATCAGAGATCTTTTTTTGTTTTGAAAATTCTCAGCAAGTACTATTCCCAAAAAGCACGCTTTCAGTTGGAAGGCAAATTTTAAAGTTAATTTCAAGTTTAACCCTGTTCCTGGATCAAGGTAGAATAGATCTCTCTCTCTCTCTAATTCCTGTCATCTAGCAAGGGGAGTGAAGCTTGTGTGAAATACACTTCTGATTCTTCACAGCCATGCATAAATTAGATGTTTGGCTACCACTGAGTTGATAATACTTTGCACATATGCAACACCAATTCAGAGGATCTGACTTTACAAATACTAGTACATGTATATCCTTATCAGTAATATGAGGTTATTGAGGCAGAGAATGTTTAGCTGGTCCAAATTTTTTGCAAGTAATTTTTTTTTTTGCAAGCCAATACCAGAGCCAAGACATGTGGCTGCCCGCTCCCTTCTACATCCTCAGTGGGTCTCACATTAATTGACACTATCACTTTATGCATCTTTGACAACCCATTTATCAGCAAATGTGCCCATGTTGCAAATTAGCTGACATAATGAGTAGGAAGTGCATATGTTTCTGCTGATATTTAAGTACTGAGCTGTATCTAAGCCATGTTTTCCTAAGGCAGCTGCTTTTTTGGTTATTATATGTTCCCCTTTATTTCTGTTCTTGATGATGGATTAGAATTCTGTTATTGGAGAATGCACTCTTGATAGCAAGACATGTTCAGTTTCCCCATCATATTTTATAGTCTGTTCTAGTGAATCAGTGATTGAATGCTTTGGGGAAAATTAAGTTGATTTCCTTTTCTTCCTAAAGACTTGCGACTCCTCAAATGCTTTTTTTTTTTTTCCCAAGTGTCTGTAGGGGAGAGTTGGAGTGAATAAATGCACATCTCTGCACATCTGTACACTGTACATTGCCTGCAGAATTCATAAACTGCTTCAGTCCTTATTGTGTGAAGCCATTTTCTGGGTGTTTGCAAGACCTCTGTGAGGCATATGAGGTTTTAGTTGCTATGGCATAATTTTTGCAAATAATCGTGGAGAATATTTATTCTGAAAAAGTATGTATTAGAAAGAAAGCTTGAAAATCACAGTTTACATGACTACAATACCATTCCTAGTGTAGAAATTCAGGAAAGATATTTCTCACCGTAGTTTGTCTTCTCCTTTAGCATCACTTGACCTGAAGCTAATTTTGGAGAAGCCCTGAGCACATATGATGATGAAACAGTGTTGCATACATTGCTCTGATTACTTTTGCAAGCTTTTAGTATATTGTTCATTTTAACAGGTTTTGATTTTATCTGGATAAGAATTATCTTTTCAACTAGTCTTTCCTTTTTAGCACTTGTGCTTTGTATGCTGCTTCCTAGCACTGAAGGACTTCAGGGTGGTATTCCTAAGCATGCAAATGTTGTGCCTTGAACTTTAAGGAATGGCATGCTTTGCATTCGAGATCACATTTCAGTTTGGTGCCTAAATCAGAATGTCATTTGCTGCAGTGCAGCAAATCCTGCTTCCTGACCAACTGTCTCACTGCATGGCTCCTACTGCTGCTAGTGATACAGAACAAACAGCTGAAGATGTTTTTTCTTGCTCTCCTTTTGTGACTGTGGCTTCCCAGTTGCCTGGTCATGTCACTGATAATTACGATTTTGAAGTGCAGATCCAGAGAGAAATACAGGCACGTAATTTTTTTGTTTTACTTTTAGCGAGTGAAGACAAGGTACATAAACCCCTTGGTAGATCTACCAGTGATTCTTCTGTTGGGGTTGGGGTAAAAAAAAGAATCATGGATTTATTTCTTAGCCCTCTCAGTGTCTTCTCCATCTTAAAATCATCTCATCTTGCCTTACCTTATATTGAAATGATGCTCAAGTTAAAGATGAGATACTGATGCTCTAAGCTGCTTTGTGCAGACATGCAGAGTTGCATTTTCCTCCTTCCAACTCCCAGCACTCTTTGACAACTTTGCTCCTGTAACTTTATCTGATCCTCTCTTTGCAGTTGCTGATTGACCTGGCTGGGATACAGCGTGCCTGAAAATAGCTCCATTTCCTTGATGTGTGCATATTGACAAGAGTCACAGAACAGAGTAGAGCAGAGTCCAGACTTGTGGCAGATGGCAGATAGAAAACCACACTTGCAGGCATTGGTTTCTGTACTGCAAGCAGTTCTCTGATAAGCAGAATACTGAATACTTGCTGCTTCCCAGAATGCAGGGGCAGTACTTGCCTGCAAGAGAGGATATTTATATCTAACACGAGTGGCAGTAGTGGCTTTCTGATTAAACTTTGGATGCCTTTCATTTTCCTTGAAATTACGTAGCACCACAGTATTCAGAAGGTATTGTAGAATCATATCATAGAATCACAGGATGGACGGGTTGAAGGGACCCTTAAGATCATCTAGTTCCAAACCCCTACTATTGGCAGGGACACCTCCTGCTTTATCAGGTTGCTCAAAACCCCATCCAGCCTGGAATTTTTTTTGAACGTTTCCAGGCAGGGAGCATCCACATCATCTCTGGGCAATCTGTTCCACCACCATCACAGTAAAGAGTTTCTTCCTAATATCTGGTCTAAATCTACACTCTTCCAGTTTAAAGCCATTTCCCATTTTCCTGTTGCTACGTGCCTTTATAAAAAGTCCCTCCTGAGATTTTCTGTAGGCCCTCTTCAGGTACTAGAAGGCTGCTATAAAGTCTCCCAAGAGACTTCTCCAGGCTGAAGAGCCCCAGCTCACTCAGCCTGTTCCTGTAGGGGAGGTGCTTCAGCCTTATGGTCCTCTTCATGGCCCACCTCTGGACCTGCTCCAACACCTCCATGTCCTTCTTGTGCTGGGGGCCCGAGAACTAGACATAGTATTCCAGGTGAGGTCTCACAAGAACAGAGTAGAGGGGCAGTCACCTCCCTTGACCTGCTGGTTATGCTTTATGCAACTCAGGGTATGGTTTGCCTTCTGGGCTGCAGGTGCACATTGTCAGCTCGTGTTTTGTCTTTCCTCAAATGACACTCCCAAATTCTTCTCCTCAGGGCTGCTCTCAAGCCGTTCTCTGCCCAGCCTGTACTTGTGCTTGGGTGATGTAGCACAGCAAGCAGTACAGTAGTGTTTGTAGGTGACTATCACAAGGATAGCATCTCCAGAATCCTTGGAAGAAGAGAGTATAGTAAAAGAGTAGTAAAGCCCAGTTGGCAAAAGCCAGTCCTCTTTTTTTTCTAGGAAATGTGTGTATGGTTTGGATTTATCTGCAGAGCTAGAGCTAGCTTCCTTGTTTGCTTGGATTTACCAGGAGTGTATGTCCAAGTCCCGAGTTTGTGTGATTAAAAATAGAAAAGAGAGCAATTAAATAACAAAAAAGACTTTTCCAAGACCACTCATTGCATAATCTTACAATATCTCATTGTGTTTATATAAGAGAGAATACTCTGAAGCAAGGTACACATGCCCTTTGTTTTAGATCAGGAAAGATGTTTTTGTATGTGTGGTAGGAGTGTACATTTGTGCTATGAGAGATCAAGGAGCATATTGGCTAGAAAAAAGTTAGGAGCTCCAGAGCTGCTTCCTACTTCAATTCTGCTAGAGTCCCAGTGTGCTAAAATAAAAATGGTCTAGTTACTACCAGCATTGCTCTATCAAAGATTGTGAGTGCTTTTCTGCAAATGGAAGAATCATTACTGCAGTCTTCATTAGAGATTAACTGGACAGAGCTCCCAGTCAGTAAGAAAAGCAAGACGTAGCTGTGGGTAGCAGCTTGTTCCAACACCTGGTAGAGTCCAGAGTCTGGTCAGCTTTTTCTGGGGGCTTGCCTGAAAGTCTGTCAGGGCTTCAATAATACTCTCACCCTGAGGTGCAGGGAACTTAATTCATCTCCTGTTTCCAGTTTTGGAGGGAGATGCTGTACTGTTGGAAGCACTTTCTGCTCCCCGGTTCTCCTTTTAAAGAACAGTTTGAATTACGTGACTTCCATCACTTTCTTGTCCTAAAGGCAATGATATTGGGAAATTAACTGCTTCCCCTTCTATTTCCACAGATGGTGATGTGATAAATATAACCAAGCTCATCTCTACCTACGAGACATTCTTCCCTGAGAAGCAATCCACTTTTACTGGAGATGCTTACAGAATTGCATAACCATGGACCTCAAGGAGAAGTGTCAGGTCGGTTTCCTGATAAGGATCATGCCTAATGTAAATGTCGAGTCCTTCTAATCATCTTTCATTATTTTGAGTCAGGACTGACCTCTTGGTGTTGTTATGTGACAATGTAATCCATGGTTAATACAAAAATTGAGACTTCTGTCACCTTGACACTCATCAAGATGTACTGACTTGTGTCAGTAGGTAAGGTCTGCTGTGACGTTGTCCAGCAATGGCAGTGCTGTTCCATAGGTGTCACCTCCTTTGTTAAATCCCATTGATCAATGTTCAGTGTGGTGAGATCTAGGAATCCTCAAAGTGGTGAACAGACCTCTGAGTAAGGCTTTCAAGATACAAGGTTGTGATTTCTTCATGCACTCACAAGTCAGCTGTGGATTTTAATGGCCGTTTTGTTTTGTTTTAGCAAATGTCAGTTAACTGAGGTGATGTGTTTGGGAAATTAATTTCTGTTTAATGGATTTACACATGGCTTGGCCTGCCAGAGGCCAGAAATTGTTTCCCCACAGAACTGTTTAAATATGTTGAGTTGCTAGGGGGTGAATACTTACTTTTCAGTCATTACCCTCTACTGGGAATCTTAGTGGAGGTGAAAGACTGAATAGCTTATACAGAAACAACTCCAGTGCCTAGAACAATTCCTTTTTAGGCTAAGACTCAAGCACCATGGTGGAACAACATAGGTGAGATATATCACAGAATCAGGAAATCAGAATGGCTTGACCTCAAGGATCATCCAGTTTCAACCCTCCTGCCACAGGCAGGGTTGCCAGCTGCTGGATCAGGCACTAGATCAGGTTGCCTAGGTCCCATCCAGCCTGGCCTTGAGCACCTCCAGGGATGAGGCACCCAGAATATCTCTGGGCAACCTGTTCCAGCACCTCACCACCTTCTCAGTGAAAAACTTCCCCTTCTAAATCTCCCCGCCTTTAGTTTAAAACCATTTCCACTTGCCCTATCGCTATCTACGTGTGTAAAAAGTTGATTTTGCTCCTGTTTTATAATCTCCCTTTAGATACTGGAAGGCCATAAAGATGTCTTTCTGCACCCTTCTCTTCTCCAGACTGAACAAGGCCAGCTCCCTCAGCCTGTCTTCACAGGAGAGGTGCTCCAGCCCTCTGATCATACTCATGGCTCTCCTGTGGACCTTTTTTAAAAGCCTCACACCTTTTCTCTGTTGGGGGTCCCAGATCCGGACGCAGTACTCCAGATGGGGCCTCACAGGGGC
>PPHD01023138.1:0-12573 GCA_002909625.1 Bambusicola thoracicus | reverse complement strand
GCCCTGCTCCCTTCAGATGAGTGATTAACTGTATTTAAAGCTTTGGCCTTGAACTGGCAGTAGGAGTTGGTGTCTCTCAGGTTTTTACCCTCTTTTTAATTAAGAAGCTGTATTAAATATTCAGAAATTCTGCTCTGTGACTTTCCTGGGCAGCACAAGGGCATCCTGGAGAGGCAAATCGCTTTCTCATTAACACCTCTCCAGGCCACCGCTCTCCTTCCCCGTTTCTCAGTTCCATCTCTGGTCCTCCAGGAGCACGCAGTGTTGTTGCCTGAGAGGAGCTGGGAGTCATCCCTGAGCCGCTGGGAATGCAGCATGGGCTCTTCGTGGTGCCACAGAGAGGGGCTGGACTGCACCAGTTAGAAGATGGAACCCTTGGGTACAGGAGCAATGAGCGCAGCCCCAAAGCTGATGGGGGGACGATGCTTTTCCAGGCACCTCCAAATGCTGCTGACTCTCTTTTTGTGCCTACTTAGGGCAGTTTTATACAGGGAAGAGCTTCTGAAAAACAAGAGGAACTCCGCTCTGATGGAAATCACGGGTTCAGACAGTGCACCAAAGCCACCAGTCTGCTGGGACAGCCCCCCCGGGCACCCATTGTCACCAGGATCCCAGCAGCACCTGCAGCATCCAGCTGCAATTTGCCTTTTGTTCTCTCTTGTGACCTGTCAGTTCTCCAGTACTGAAAAAGCAGTTTGGAATCAAGCAGGGTCCCTGACCTTCAGTGCTTAATGACTAATGAGAAGCACATGGGCCATCAGTATAGGTGCTGAGGGGCAGGTCTGTATCAGCTGTAGGCTTGTTTTCATGTAGAAGTGTTGGGCTCTGGAGGCAGTAGGCGCTAAAAGATGCTCTCACGTGGCCATTCTTTCCTTCTTTTTTCATTAAAAAGAACAAAGAGATCATCTGATGGGAGCTGAGGAACGTCTGGGCTCTGCAGGACAGGTACTGAACTGCTTCTGGGGTTTATGTTCCTTGCTAAGAAGGATGGGACATTGGGAACGTTGTGTCAGGAGCATTATGTGGTTTTGCTTTGGAGAATAAATGTTCTTGGCTGCCTGACCTTGTTTGCTTGGAGGGATCTGGGTGCTTGGCGTTTAGGAAGAGTGGTCTGAGAAGGGTTTGCTGCAGCTTGGTTGAAAGCAGTAGATACATAAGAAGGTTAATGGTGCATCGAGGGGACTTCATTTTAGGTTCTTTAGCCTCTCAAATTTAAATGATTGATGTGACAGCAGTGGGTTTGAGGCAGGAGCGCATTCGGTGCGAAAGACTGATGGCTGAAATGCTCCTGCAAAGAAAGAGAAAGCTGTTCCTGAGACTGTTTCCAGAGCAAGAGCTCAGGGAAGGTGTTGTGGAGAGGGTCTGAAGGTGCTGTCCCACCTGCCAGCCTGGGGATGGGCCTTCAGCAGAGCTGCCCCACATTTGGGTCACTGATGCCACTTACTCCCAGGCTTTCAGCAGCTTTCCATTCCCATGTATGAGCTGGCAGTGAGCTGGGCAGGGATGTGGCTGACCTGAGCTCTGCCTCTGCAAAAAGCAAGGCTTAGGTTTCAGCACTCCAGCTTTGTTGCAGGACCCGATGGGTCCCCTCTCTGCAAATGCAGTGGGAGCTTTGTGCTATTGCTCAGTGCTAAGAAGGGCTCTGTGTGTGCAACTGAAACAGGGCACGGCGACCGGAGGTGTTCACCTGGAGATGTGGTGTAAGGCATCTGAGTGTCCTCAAAAGCAATGCAATGTGTGTCTCCAAGTGTTGGCAGCTGTTTGGTGGCTTTCTCTCAAGCAGTGTTTGCACAGTGCTGGGGCCCACAGGACCTTGGTTGCTCCTGGGGCTCCTGGTGCTGCTGCAGGATAAGCTATCCTTTCAATGGAACCGGATGGCGTACTTCACTTGTTGTGCACAGGTTTGACCACTTGTGATCTCCCATTAGCTGCAGGTCAAGAACAGCTATGTGGGTGGGTTTTTTTTGCTTCTAGAGATAAGTAAAAATCCTCCTGGCTCTTCTGCAGGCGAGCAGAGGGTCCTGGACCCCCGACTCAATCATCACCCTCAGCAATACAGGACAGCAGCTCCTGACTGCATCATCCCAGCACAAAGCCAAGCAGCTCCCAGGGCTGCCTGTGCTGTCCTCCTCCCCTGTCACTTTGGGTTCTTCTCCTGCTGACGCTTACTCTGGAATCGAAGCTGGGATCTGCACTCTTAGCCCTGACATGCATGTGATGTGACAGCCCCATCCCGCTCTTTGCGCTGTCCCCAACCACCTGGGTGGCCCCGTCCCCATATCCCCACGTCCTCATTAGCCATGGGTTTGGGGGTTGGAGGGAGCGGGTGTGCGTGGAGGCAGCGATAGCATCTGCTTTGTAGCAGGAGGCAGGCAGCGGGGTTATTGTTTGTTAATAGATTGCTTTTGAGGAGCTGCTCATATGGGACCCGGCGAGTTTCAGAGGTAATTAAAACTCTGCCTATGCAAAAGGCAGGATCTGATTATTTCCTTTCCAAAGCAGGCAGATTAAACCAGGAAAGTTTTTCACCACTTCTAAGAGAGTGGAGTTGCTTTGAATGAAGTTCATAATATGGCATATAATAAATAAAACTGCTCAGCTTTTTCTGCTATATTGAAAATATCTTTTTTTATTTCTCTTTTTTTCCCTTTTTGCCGTCTTATTCCTTGGATTTAAGCAGCAGGGCACATCTGCACCCATGGAGCACTGACGCTGCAAAGCTCATTTCTTGGCTAACAGCTTTCATACCTGCTTACTCTTCTCTTAGAAGGCTTATCTGTAGCAGGACCTCATTCTACCCAAAGCATCAGTGTGTGGGTGCAAAAGGGGTTATGAAATAGTTGCCGAGTCTCTCCATCACCTTTTATTTTTAAAAACAAACTATGTTAAAGGCAATCAGGATACCTTATAACCAGGTCTCCATAGCCTCAGTGAGGTTCTGGTGTGCCCCTGGGATTCCAGCCCTGCGCCACTCCTGGCCTTAGGCTCTGCGTGTTCCACATATTTCAAGGAGCTGACCTTTATGGAGCTCTGAGGAAGAAGAGATTGGGGGGGAGAGACTGATAAATCTACCAAGGAGAAGGGAGGAGAAGATGACTTTATTACCTGGGCTGGGCTTGATGCTGTTCTCACAGCTCCTCCATCTGAAGCCTGGCCAAAGCCCAGAGGCTTTTGCTTGGCTGGAGGGAGGAGAGATGGTGGTGGATGAAAGTCTACTGGGTTCTGAGGGGCTGAGCAGGCTGAAAGACCAAGGGATGTGGTCGGTGGTGCAGGAAAACAAAGCTTTGTGAGCAGTGCTGGTAGATGAAGACCAAAGCTTGGACTGACGGTTACAGACCTCTTCCACTCCTTCACCTGTAGCTGTTTGCACGCTCCATGTGTCATAATGCAGACTTGAAATCCTGAATTAGGGATTCCCTGTGAGAATCCTGCAAGGGAGATTATGCTGCGTTGCATATATCCCTTCTGCTGGGGCTGGGTGTCTGCGCTGGGAGAGGGACTTGGTGCAGAATCACAGCATGGCCTGGGTTGAAAAGGACCATAGTGCTCATCCAGTTCCAACCCCCTGCTATGTGCAGGGTCGCCAACCAGCAGCCCAGGCTGCCCAGAGCCACATCCAGCCTGGCCTTGAATGCCTGCAGGGATGGGGCATCCACAGCCTCCTTGGGCAACCTGTTCAGTGTGACACTGCTCGTGTTTCATCACAGGGTGAGCTCTAGCTGATTGCAGCTGTCCTTTCTGGCTGTAAAATCTATCTGGCCTGTGTAATCCACTCACGTGTTTTAGGAGTTCGTGGCTCTTTTTGTGCGTGCTTAAACCGTGCGCACAGATACATGCACGCGCATTTTATTGCTGATAGGAAACGAAACCCCAGATTAAAAGACATTAATGAAGATAAAAAAGTAACAGAATCTCATTCCAATTGTCTGTGGCAGAAACCCAATTTTCAGATGATAATTACAATAATTAAAAATTCCCTTATCAACGGAGACGAAAGCGCCGCACGTTGGCAGCAGGGATGATGAACAAGGCGAGCCGAGGCTCCTCAGTGCTGAAATCAATTTCAGAGGTTCAAACGAGCCCCAGAACAACTGCAGCTCCGCTGTGCTTTTTTTCTTCCTGGTAAAGGAGGAGAATCTCCCCATGCATGTCCACGTATCCTATTTTGTTGTTGTTTGCTGCTTTGTCTCTTTTATCCGCTGGGTTGCGTCAGCTGGAGCAAAGAATGGAGCTTCATGTCAACAGAGCTGCTTTCCTGTAGGGGTGCAGCATTGGGCGAGCTCAAAGCTGGATCAGGCCTTCCCAGTTTTGGCTTTGCTTCTCATTCCGGATTGCTTTGTTGAGGATTAACAAATCTATGTGCTCTGCTTTGGGGGAGTTTGCTCTCAAAGCTCTTTGTGCTGAGCGTGCTCCCTTCTGCCGCCCCCACTGCACCAGTTAATGCACAGTGCAAAGAACCCAAGTACGTATCTGATGAGAGAACTCTTTTGCCCAGAGACATCTCAGGCTTCTGTGCTTCATGCACCTTGGAAAGGTAACAGACTGCGAAAGTTGGAAGTCTGCTTTTTTCTTTTCAGGGCACGGAAATGTATTGGATGGTTCACCTTTATGTTTTTAAGGCTGTATTGTGGTGTGCACCAGTAGGCATCCGATTGATGAGGCTCAGTGATGCTCTTGGGAAGAGAGATGGCACTGCAGAGATCCCATTCGTCAGCTTTAGCAGTTGGGAAGGGATGGGAGAACAGCTCATCACAGCATCCTGCACCATGCCCGGCTCATGGGATGCTCTCACTTCAGACATTAGTCATCGTGCTTCTATCAACACTGAGCCCAGCATGATGTATTTAGGAGCAGCTGACAGTCCTCAGTGCATGGCAAATGCATTACCGCTCTTAAAGCAGTTGTACCTAATTAGTACAGAGAGTCCCCGGGCACAAAGTTGGGAAGTCCTATCCAAACTGTTGTGTGAGCATTTGACTTTGGGATTTGGGGAGGCTGTGACTCCACTTTAAGCTCTTTTGCTTGTGGGTGCCGGCCCTTATGTTGTTCCCATGATCCAGTGAGTTCATCCTTTCCCCCCGGTACACGTTTGCTCTATCAGCTCTGTATTCCCTGTGCTGGTACATCATACGGTTACTTAACATCCCTTCTCCAGTCCTTATCCACCTCTGGGGAATCCCTTGGAAAGGTTCTCATTCGGTACTGAATGGAGTGGGCTATTGGTGTAGCTGCTCTAAAACGCCATCAGTTCCATTGTGGCTGGATTCTGTAAGAGAGGGCTGCCTGCTCCTGGGATAAGCTGCTTTTTATATAACAGTAAATGAGAACCTCATTTATCAGTGCATGCACAGGAATGAGAGGACAAAGAAAATGGTGATACTCTCATTGTTTCCATCCTGGCTTTGAGAAAAGCTGTGAGACTGAGGGAGAGGAGAAGGGGAAAAGCACTGCTAGATGGAAGCCAGATGCGGCCCCGCTCAGAGCAGCACCGTGGGGATGTCTGCCAGTTGCTTTCCTCGATGGCTTTTTCCTCCCCACTGCATAACAAACGTACAGACAGGAGGGCACAATTCAGCCAGGAACGTTCTGTCTACTTGGACTCAACCTGGAGCAAATATTCCTGTAGTATGCTTGTCAGCAATGGGCAGAGGACCCAGCAATGAGGAGCAGCCAGCAGAGGGCTTGGGGCAGCTGAGGTTGTCCTAAATGCATTGCTGTTGTAGAGATGTATTCAGGCTTCCCCAGATCTGATCTCAGGATCGAGCTGGGGGATAACAGCAGGCGTTATACCAGGCAGGAGGGAGCTGTGCACTTGGAAATGGGAAAGGTTTTCAGTAATGAAGAAGAGCTTCCCTATCAGATAATGATTTTAGTGGTTCTGCCCCCAGTAGCAGTGTGTGTGTGCCACTGTGCCCAAATCAGCTTGCATTTCCCCTGCAGTAAGGAGAAACTGATGGACCCGCAGTGCTGGCACCAGGCAGCAGCAGAATCCTCATTGGGTGTTGCAGCCAAATCTGTCCTAAACTTCAGTAGCACTCATGATCTCTCAAGTGACTCCGCAGCCTTAATGCCAGCATTGAAACCTCCCTGCAGCCCTCAGCAGCCCAAGGTGAGCAGATGAGCGTCAGTGCATCCTGCAGCCCTAGGAGCCCATTCCCCTGCACCACCAGGATTGCTGCCATGGTGGGAGCAGCGTTGTCAGAGGGGGCGTTGCTGAGAGTGACCTCAATTTCTCAGCTCCACTATTCAATTATTTCTGCAAGGAAAAGATCCGTTATTTAATAATGGCTGAGGCGCTCCAAATTATTCATCAGCAGAGGAAGTGGGATGCTGAGATGCACGGAAGGGACACGTTTGGTGTTGGGGGCGATGTGCTCAGAGCCCTGCTGAAGGGGGAGCTTCATTTCAGTGGCCCCTCTCTGAGGTGCAGCCCTTGTTTCTGCAGTGGTCTTGGCTTTGAGCTGGTGCATCCGCTGTCAGGAGGAGCCCGGCTGATAACTAAACCTGGCTCTATTGAAGGGCAATGCTGTATTTATGTTTTTCTTGATATTTATTCTTTATGAATAGGGTTGGGATCCATGCCAGGTTGGGGTGTGGGGCTGCAAACACACGCAGCCCATATCCAGGCTGTCAGTGCCTTGGTTGGGGCTTTGCCTTGTTCACCAAGGGGTCCTGTTGTAAGCCGATTCTGCTGAGGTGCCCGTGCTGTTTTGCACCCACATTCTTCCCCCGACTGTTAATAATGTGCATCCTGGTGCAGAAAGAGCAAGACATGAGCTTTCCAGCTGGTGCTCCCCTGAGTGGTGTTTGCCTGGCAGAACAGTGGTGTGCAGTGAGATGCTGCTGTACGGGTACGAACGGGGGCAGATGTTAGCATCCCCCATCCACATATTGCAGATAATATTTATCCACTCGAGTCAGAAGGTGAAGCCATAAAATGCTGAGAGCTGTTTTGTGAAAGCACCATACCTGCATGTTTGAAAAGGAAAAGCATCCGTGCTTGCATATTTAATTGCCAAATTATCATATAAATGTCGCGCTAGTTAGGTTGCCAGAACTCACTGATATTTTAAATGTTTCCACGGTTTAACTCTGTGCGAGTCAACCTTTGCGAGCCTGATTACAAGGGGAAAACCACCGATGGCATTTCTTACCTCCATGTTTGGAACGGAGGGGGATTTCCTGAGACTTGCACAAGGATTGTCTGCAGTGATGGGAGCTCTTCCCGCTGCTCCTCGCTGGGATAAGCTGGATTAATGTTAGCAAAAAAAACAACCCCAAACCAACCCACAATAGCCACGCCGGAGCATGTTTGCATGTTTTGGGTTTATTTTGCAGAAGTGTTTCCGCAAAACATCCCCAAGAATAAACAGAAATGCCCTTGCAGAGCTGAAAACCTTGGGGAGGCTTCATGCAAAAGAGCTTTCCGCTTCGACATTCCCTTCAGTTTTATTGCAAAAACAGCTGTCTAAAAAGGATCAAAATGAAATATTTTTGAGGCAGCACAGAGCTTTTTTTGACATCTCCAGTGTGTTGGGAACCGCTTGCTTTCGAGTCAGTCTGATACTGATATTAATACTTACAAATGCATGCTTGCTGCTGTCCCTCCATTCCCCTCTGCACACCCCAACCCACAGGTCGGTGGTTCCTGTGATAACTCTCAGCAGATGTGATGGAAGCAGCGGTGCTTCCTGAGCTCCTCTCTCCCATAGGGGTTGGGAACGTCGTGGTGCTCTTCAGGAAGAGTAAATGGCCCCAGTGGCTGCAGAAGGAATGAGAAATCCTATGGAGGGCCAGCCAAGCCCTGCTCCATGCAGGTGTGTTGGAAGGGACAGTCTTCAGCCACTTCTGTGCTGTTTGGAGGATGGAGGACACGCTGCAGGGCTCAGAGCCGAGGGATCAGCTGTGGGCTGTTCTGTTCTGCATCCCAGCCCTATATGTGCTGTGTCTTGGAGCCGAGCTGTCTGCAGAGCAGCAGCTATCTGTCATCTCCACAGGATCATGTTTACATGTCTAAACAAGTTCCCATCTCCTGCTTGCCAAGGGATTAAGAATAGGAGTCTCAAAATTCAGTAACATAGCAGAGGAAGGCTCATAGTGCTCTGGGTGGGCACAGGAGAAACATCTGCATGCAGTGCTTTTGGACTTGGAAGGCCCCCACAGCACTTGTCCTCCTCTTTCATCTCTTTTCCCTGTAAGCCCGTTCCCCATTGAGAGCAGAGTCTTGTGCCATTTGGTGCTGTTCTTCCCAAGGGCCCTTCCCCAGGGTACCTTTGGACGTGCAGCTCCGGGTTCCTGGCACTTTGCTGTGGCAGAGCCCCTCCTGCAGCCCTTCTCACGTGCATTCAGGTGCAGGGTGGTGGCAGGGAGCTGGCTGTCCTAACCCGTTATCTTGCTGGCTCCTGCCAAGCAGAGGAAACAAACACGTATCCGCTAATCCAGACATTTAAGACTACACAGCCAAGGTTAATAATCCAGTGACATCTGAATTGCATGTACTGTAAATAATCAACATATTTCTGAAGAGCTGCTGAAGGATTTAAAGCAGGCTAATTACAGAAATATGAAAGGGGAATGGCCCTGTCGATTCAGCACGTTGCTGAACAGAAAGGAAATGCCATAGAAGACCAGGGGCAACGCTCTGATGTGCAAAACTGTTTGCATATATACGTATGCAATACAAAGTTTAGGAAACAAAATGTTTATTTCTGCTTTGATGGTTGTTTTTTTTTTCCTTCCAAGTGATGAGCGTCTCTCCCATCTTTTTGCTCTTAGAAAAGGAAACGAGCTTAGGATGCTGACTATTCCAATTAGCAGTCATGGATGTGCCGTGGATGTGCCATGGAGGTTTTGACTGCTGGAAGTTGATCCCAGATCTCTCAGGTCTTCTGGACGCTTTTCTCGAGGCTCTGTGTTTATTTGCTTTGCCTTCCACCTCTTGTTGAAGCCACTGTTATCTCCTCTGCCTGTGCCTCTCCTCCTTGTGCCTGTATTTTACATTGGCACAAGTTGCCCGGGGAAGCTGTGGCTGCCACATCCCTGGAAGTGCTTGAGACCAGCTTGGATGGGGCTTTGGGCTGCCTGGTCTGGTGGGAGGTGTCCCTGCCCAGGTCGGGGGGTTGGACTGCATGATCCTTCCAACCCAAAACCATTCTGTGATTCTCTGATTTCAATGCGTTCAACCCGCAGAGGTTCCTTTGCAGCCCATCTCTCTGGGACAAGGCAAATGGAGATATGGGGATGCCCCCAGATTTTATATTGCATTGTGGACATAACGAAGCCCTGACCTTTCAGCCAAGGCCTGAGACAAATTCAGCTGTATGAAGGGAAATCTCTGCACCTTTCAGCAATGATACTGCAGAGACGAGGATGCCGGGTGAGGTTTGTTATGGCCCAAAAGCTGTGTGCAAAACCTCACGCTTCCATCTGCAGTTTCCATTTGTAACCAGTCTGTCATTCTTAGACGTTTGTACGATAGAGAAAAGCAAGAAACAGAGCTAGGGGGAGAAAAAACAACCCTTGCAAATATATACACCTCCTACTGGGGCCCTTTTGATTCCTTTGCAGCTCCACTGGTTCCAGTGAGGACATCTGAGCTGCATGGATCTGGGTGAGAGAACACAGCGTGGCCTTACAGCCCAGTGTGAGGCCTCATAGGGTAACAAAGAGAATGGTCAAACAAACAGCAGTGCCAAAAACGAACCCAGACAGGGCGTAAAAGCAGTATTTTTGCTCGTGCCTATTTCTATTCACAGTACTACTGTAAAAGCCTCTTAATTACTGGAGGGGAACTCGTGCCTCTGTGTGTTCGCAGGGAGGCTTTGCTTTTGTCCTTTTGCTTCTGTACGCAGGGATGTGGAGGGCTGGGGTTGTGTGGGGCAGGGCTCTCATTGAACCCTTTGAGTTGGAAGGGATCATTGAGGGTCAACCAGCGCAACTCCCAGCGTCCAAGAGAAGATAACCATGAAAAATCAGAGGTGTCCATCTAGGCAGAGCGTGCACCTCGTCGTGTCAGATCAGGATGGGAGCCCGCTCCAGCCGGGAGGCAAGGGTAGCCCAGATATGAATTGCAAAGAGAATGGAACTTTGATTTTCCTGTCAGCCGGTGTGCTCTGCACTCCTGGCTCCCTGCTGATAAGCTTGTCTTAATGGTGGTGGGATACGGAACTATATTGACCGCGTCTCCAGGCTGCCTGTCTCAAAGGGGAAGCTTTGCCTTCCCCGAGTTTTATGACTTGAAGCTGTCAAGGCAAAGGGGGGCGAAGGGGGAAAGTTGTGATGGATTCATTCTTCTGCCCTTATCCGGGGCTACACTGCACCTTCTGCAAATATCAGCCCCTTGAAAGGCTGTGAGGCAGAGGAGAGGAGCAAGCCCCAGATAAGTCACAGCATTTGCATGGCTTTGTGCAGATGACAACAGCGCATAGACAGCCTTTATTTTTCTCCCCCTACTTGAAAGTGCAACCAGACAATCTCCTCCCCTTCCTTCTGGCCTGTTCCCGCTCTCACTCGCTCATCGTTACCGTTAGAAATTATTAATTAGGGGACTTAATTGTGGGTCAAAACTCACAACGTTTAGATAATTCCTTCTGTGCATTTCCTCCTCCCTTCTGCCCCTGTATCGCCATCTGCCTTCCCCAAAGCAGAGCTCAGGGTCCAGCACAGCTCCGGGTGCCTTCCCCGTACCCAGTGATGCTGTGGCTCAGGAACGTGTTTGGGCAGAAGATGGGATCAGGGCTGCCCAAAGCTGGGTCTGGACCCCACGAGGCAGCTTGGAGCTTTCACAAGTCACAACTCAGAGCAGCTCAGCGCTTGGAAAAGAGCTTGCATGAGCTTGGGTTCATCCTGCCTGTGGTTTTGTGTCTTAAATATGTTCCGGCAGTCACAGGGCTGCAGGACAAAAGGCTTTAACACAAACAGGAAGAGGAGCCGGGATGGCAGCAGGCTGGCAGTGCTGCTGTGAGCGGTGGTGATGAAGCAGGCTGTCCTTCTGAGCACTGCCCAGTGGAGGAGAGCACCTTGCAGAGCCCTGATGGGAACGGAACCCCTGCAGCTGACATCTCACTGCTGCCGAAGCCTGTGAAGCTGCTCTGCTTTGCAGAGCTCTCAGCTGGTTTATACTTCTGGGGGTGAATGTAAGCCCATAAGCTGTAACTTTTCCAGGGCTGGATCTGGGCTAGAAATCCTAAACGAAATGGTTTGGTTTAAAGGTTTTGTTTTGCCTTCGTGTGATGTACGGAGCTGTGCTGGCGGTGGGTCACACGGGCTCCTCTGCTGCAGCCTGCAGGTCGAAGGCTCTGTGTTGCTGTGTTACTGGCAGAGGGCTGGCTGCAGGTGTGGGAGATCAGGGTTTGGTATCCGATACCTACAGGGAAAAGCAGGAAAGTGAAAAGGACTCAATTTCTCAAAATGCTGAGAGCCTCCTCTGTTCTTTGCTGAGTTCCCAGGGCACCCGGCTCTTACTGCCATTATGGCTTATGTTACAGACAAAAGCCCTGATGACATCTTGCTCTAGTTCGTTCAGATGCAATCCTTGTCTAAAAGGAGAGGTAATCCAATGGAAATGGAGAAAAACCCCGAAGCAAAAGGGTGGTTTTTTCCCTTCCTGAAAGCAGCTGGCAGACAGCACAGTGAGCTTTGAGGTGTTTGGCTCCCAAGAAGCCTTGGGGGCCCACTTGGCATTGCCCAGAGTGACCAACCCAGGTCCACATCTGTTGGTGGCTATTAAAGGCTATTGGAACAGCCTTTAAAAGTTCCTGAGGCTTTAAAGCAGTTTCAGATCCTACAAGTGGGATTTGTGAGTGGGAAGTGCTTTTAATTTGGATGGATCAGCACGAGCTGTGTGTTTTCTCATTAAACGTGTCCGGTAAATCTCTGCCTCCCCTCTTGCTTTTTTGCTTTATTCTTTTAAATGAGAGAAAAAGAAGTGGAACGTAACCCCAGCACATCTACTTCAACACATGCAAACCCACCTCTGCCATCTAGTTCGGAGTAAAGCTTAAGCTCAAATTAGAGAGGTTTCAAAATCAGACCTTTTTCTCCCTTCACACTCATTTTCTTGGCAGGTTTAATTCATTGGTGCAGAGGACGCCTCCAGCTCTGCCACCAATACCATCCATCCAGCTGCAGGATCTGGGCAGCAGCCGTTCCTTTGGGATGCAAAGCAATGCAACAGCTCCTGCAGAGCCGAGCGCATGAGCCCTTGGAAAGGAGCTCATAGGCCAGCCTGGCAGCGGGTGTAACACCACCAGAATGCATTCAAGCCAATGGTGTTCTGTGGTTTTACACCAGCACAGCATACGGCCCTTGGCACTTGGTACCAGATGGTATTTTATAAGCGCTGGAATTATTTAGGAGCGTGGCTATTACTCCGTTACTAATGAACTACAAATAACTCCTCTAGAAAAGACCCTTTGCTGACTAAGAAACATGTCCCTGAGATAAAATAACTTCTGTGGTTTAAAGGGTCAGCAATTTTTTTAAGATATGTTTTATTCCTAGGAAGTTAAAGGGGCCCGGGAATCTCCCACTTGCCTCATTAGCAAATATTACCCCATTTTTCTTTCTTAGTGT
>PPHD01023137.1:0-12573 GCA_002909625.1 Bambusicola thoracicus | reverse complement strand
GAGGACGCCAGGGCCGCGGGGGCGCCCGGCCGGGAGGCGCCGGAGAGGGTAAAGCCGGCGGCGGGGCCGGGGCGGGGGGTGCCGGGTGCCGGGCCGTTGGCATGGCGACGGCCGCCCCGCGTGGCGCTGCCGCCCTCCGGCGCTGCGGCAGCCGCAGGGTGCGGAGCCGGTAGGGAGCGCGGGGCGCCGTGCCGCCCGCGGAGGGTCCTGCGAGCATCCTCGCTGTGCCTCGGGTGGGTGTCCCCGGGAGGGGAGGGGAGGGTGGAGCCCGGGTCGGGAGCGGGGCTGGGTGGGCGAGCGGTGGGGGGGTGGCTGGCGGGGCGAGGCTGTGCTGACAGCTCGGTTGGGCGCTGTGCTGTGCCGGCTGCTCGTGTTGGTGAAAGGTCCTTCCTCGGCACCTCCCGTCGGTTGCTCCTGATCATCTCCTCAGTGATGATGCGGTTTTTGTGTGTGTGTGTCCTTTAACGTCTTCATATGTAACACAAGAAGTGATTCATTTAATAGAGGTACAGAAACATGAGAGCATTTACACATGATCGTAGGGTCAATGCAGGCACGCTTGTGGGCTTCACCCCCCCCAAAAAAGGTCTGTTCCCTACTTAAGGTTACGGGGATGAGAGACCCAGCAGAGCTTAAACTTTACTTTGCACGCGTTTTTGATGTTCCTGGTTTTACAGGGGAAAGAACTAGGGGTGAGATTTAGCAGTTGAATAACGTAGTTGGCAACTGGCGCTTTCTTTTCTTTTTCTTTTCTTCTTGAGAAGAAAGTATCACAAATAGAAAGAGCCCCTCCTTGCTTTATTTTGCCATTTTTTGGAGCAAGATGAAGACCTGTTCTTGGACACCTTTGTGAAGGAGGAGTCTTAGATTTACATTGTTATGGCAGATGTAATTCCGGTGTGAAACAGGAATACCTCTACGTTTGTGTTTGGAAGCCCCCCTTGTCAGTTGTTCAGCTGCGAGCCTCCTTCCTCCACATGTGGCTGCTCAGCAGGGCTCTGCTTACTGCAGGGCTGTGCCGTGCCCATGGCTGGCTGCTCCAGAAGCCCCACTGATGTTGCACGGTTTTGCCATGCTCAAAATCGGTCCTGAGGTTCCAGAAGAAAAATACTGTTAGGATTCTTAGAAACCAAACACTGCTGGTATTTCGGCTTTGACTTTGTGGGTGCCTTTTGAATACAGGATCATCCCAGACTGGGCTCTGGGAGCAGCCGACAAAAGGAATAAGTAAAGACTGAAGAGGTAATGGTGTTCTGCTCCAGTCTGTCCACTCGTATAACGGTTGGTGGAACTACAGCACACCACAGCAGGGTGTTTGCTGCACTGTTGTGACGCCGCGTATGATACTGACAAGGAAGTTGTGACTCAAAGTGTTTACAAGCTGTGTATGCAGAGCGCACTGCATCGTATTGTGTGGAATCCTCAGGAAGCTTCACCACAACAGCATTAACGTGAAACGGGAAAGGCTGCAAATTCAGACGTGCTGGTGTTTGAGACACACAAACTCATTGGAGGGGAGAAACTGGCTGTATGATCTTAGCTCAGGTGCTCTGAGGGCTGATTTGACTTGTAGGAACAGACTGTTGTTCTGGCAGGTAGCTGGTGTGATGGAAGATATCATTTGGAAGCCTTCTAGTCAGCCTGTGCAAGAACCCCCCGAACTCCAAAGGACGCCCTCTCATCTCCTCTCCTCAATTCATTCTATTTGGAGCGGTAGAGGTTCTGTAAATACAGTAAGCAACTTGAAATAAATAGATGTGTTGAGCAACATCAATAAACAGGTCAAAGAAGCCTTCTCACAGAGTCTGTCTTTAATCTCGACAGCTCAGTATGTAAAGGTCAGGAGTTGCTGGTGCAGAGGGTGATGACAAGACCTTCTGAGACGCAAAAGATAGCGATGTTTTATTCCCATTGATGCAACCTGACAAATCTTTGCTTTGGGGCTACCTGTGTTTCAAGTAGCTGTTGTGTCCCAGGCCCACAGCAGTGTCAGTGTGCGCGGCCGCAGGGAGCTGCTGGAGGGGAAGTCAGGTTTTGCTGTGTGTTTGCCATGCAGTTTCACACATTTGTGGTTGGGAAAGACTAAGCTACTCTCAGCGTTGGAAGAAGTACTTATCAGACTGTGACCATGGTAGTTAATCGCTGTGCTGACCTTCTGGGCCTTTGAAAAGCCGATCCTTTAATGTGCTCTGCTTATGGATCCGACGTGTACGTACAGTTAATGTTTTCACTTCTTGAGTTACTGAAGAACATTATGCTGACCGTACTTGGTCACATTACAGAGCCCACTAACCTGTCTTTCTGAGCTTCCAAAAGCAGATGCTTAGAGAAGAGCACAGTGTACATTGAGGAAATACCTTTCCCAGCCTCCAGCAATTTGTGGCTCTCAGATTTCCGGGGCTGGAGGTGATATTTGTTTTTAGTGCCCCCAGTGGGTTTTTCCTTCTGTGAATTTCTCCAGGCAGTATTTGAAGCTGTGTATACTTGGAGCGTCCGCAACATCCTGCAGCTGAGTGCTGTATGGCGTAAGCACGACCCGAGTGGATACATCTCCTCCTTCTGTTTGTTTTTCAATTTGCCACCCCTTTGTTTCATCCTTGTGTAGTTTCTCTGCTGGAAGAGGCAGCGAAAAAGAGAACCCACGTTCTTCTGTGTTGCTCATGGACTGATAACTCTTATTTACCAACCCATCGCTTGTGTGACATCCCGAGGAGGTTTTGGAAGAAGCGACTCTGTTCTATCCTCCTTACTGCTTATTTTGCATCTTTTCCAGCTCTGCTTCTTCTTAGAGACAGCGATGCAGGGATCAGAGGAACAGGGTGGGGATCTGTTACCTTTCATTCTTTAATCTGTTAACTTCAGAGTTTATAATTGTGTATATGAATTTAGGTGCTTTTTTAATATATTTGCATAGCTACACTGATCTACATCTTATCTGCTATTTTACATCTTACTTAAGAAGTACCATTAAGGTTGACTTCAGATCCTTGGCCATCACTTCTGCAACCTTGAGTAACTAAGCAAACTGTGGTGTAAATGTTACACTTCATTGCTATGTCTTCCTTTGCAATATTGAACGTATTGATCCCAGAACAGATCCTTGTTGGGTTCTGCTAACAATCCTCCTTCTCTTGTGGAAAGGCCATTTGCTCCAAGCTCTTATTTCCTATCTGTTAATCAGTCAATTAGCAGTTGAGTTGTGCTTCTTATCCCATGGCAGTTAAGTGTCATTGCCCGGTGGCATCTTTGTCAAACACAGCCCACTTGGATCTCTATAGAGGATCATCTTAATCCTCATCTATTTGCTGACCGCACTGAAGAAGAAAAATGGAGTTGAGGTAAAAGTTAGCGATGCTTGAGATGGATGACAGTTGCACTCATCCGTGGCATTAAATGGTATACAGTAAGTATTTAAACATTGTAAGCATTGAATTGTTTCTATATCAGGCTTCCATAGTTCGATAGTTTGTGATATTTGCCGTGAGAGATCCTGCATGCAACGTGATGCTTGTCAGAGTTGCTTTTATTATTGTTTTCTACTTCAGGTAGAAGTCAAAGATCAAAGTTCTCTTAGAGAGGAACATTTAATGTTCAGAAGATACGACTCAAGGGGCTTCTATGAAGGTACGTGAGACCATGTTTGGTATGCAGAGGGCAGGTAGGAAACAGCAGCTGAGTGTTTCCATTAGTATTGAGTTAATCAGACTTAAAAAGAGGTGGGCCTTCATGCGAAAGGTAATGAGTGTATCCATTGTTTTGCCTCTGGAAATCATGGGTGGAAAAAGCATTCAGAGTTCAGGTACTGTAGGAGGAATGTGGTGAAGATTACTGAGGAAAACTGAACTGAAATTACAACTTGCAGTCCCTCTGCCAATTAAAGGCAGAGTTCTGGGTTAGATGGAACCTTGGTCTTGTATGAAGCTTAACTTGGCTGCTGCTGACCAAGAGTTGGGCTGAAATGTTGCTAACGTTGTGTGGGAGATGTTCATTTGAAGCCAGCAGGTAAGCTATATACAGAATACAGAGAAAGATGGAAAACCTCTTTAGTCCTGGTTAGTTCCATACTGTTATACTCCTTTCTGTGGTGCAGTAGACTGTCTCCAGCTGTAAATTTTGGGGTAGCTGAAGAGGTTGAGACCTTACCTGTTCTCCAGACTGTACATTTTAAATGTTACAGTCCTTTGGAACTGTAGTGCTACAAACCTTTTGAGTGTAGCAGAAGTATTCCTTTCTCTTCCTGTCTTTGCAACGTTGTAGTTGTGTAGGTCCTGCAGCCCCAGTGGGGTATTGCCGCCAGTGGTGATTCCTCCGTGTGCTCAGGCTGTGCAACTTTCCTAAGAGAGAAATTAAAGCAACTTAGAAATTGATCTTATCTTAAGCTTAGATCATGGTGTATCTGTCACCTCTTCTAGAAAGCTCTGCCAATGTTTAATTATTCCCGCAGTTGGGAAACTAAACCACATCTTATTCCAAAGCTTGTTTTGTCTGACATCCAACTTTCAGCTGTGGAAATATGCCTGTGCTAGCATAGGCATTAGAAACTCTATTATCTGATAGATTTTCCTTGTATTAACTGTTTGAAATGTAAAATCTGGCTTCATTTGGAACAGAAGACGATGAGTTCCTTTGCTTTAAGCGCTTTGCACTTTTCCCCCAGTTCTTGGAGTGGGTGCACCAAAAGTAGGCAGCGTTCTGCTGCAGCCTCCAACACCATGCTCACAGACAGGGTTACTTCCCAACCGTTTGATATTTGTCTTCTTACACTTTCAGGGGTTGCACTGCCACAGCTGGGTGTATCGTATGGGAGAAAGTTTCGTAATGTCGTGTCTATGGGGATATTTCTAATGCTTGTTTTCAGGAACTCGCACAAATCATTCCAAGGCTACTTTTAAACGTTAAGTTAGAAAGCTTATCCACCGCTTTCATGTTGTCCTTTAGGGAACAGCGAAGGATCTTTTCCACTGCCTTCTCATCCTGTTCATTTCTTTGGAAAGCAGTCAGTAACCAGCAGGGAGAAAGAAACTGGCCAAACCCCAGAGTCCTACTCAGATTTGTTTTGCCTCCACAGCTGCAGATGAGCTGTTACCACGCTTTCCTTGTTGTGGGGCAAGCCTGGAAACTGAAGACATCTTTCTTTTTTGTCCTACTCAGAAATGATGCTTCATTATAGTAAGTGTTCTTGCTGTCTTCTTTTCCATCTAGGTATCTTCAGGGCTATTAAAGTCAATACCTCTGTGATGAGCCGTGTATACACTGCCTATCAGGTTGGGATTCATTGGTTATATCTGCTCAGAGTTGTCCCTTTTGCTTGAATGGTGAAGAAGCAGCTTTTTGAGTATGGTTGGTGCTTTGCTTCTGAGCTTTCTGTACCCTTCTGTCTCTCGGACTGCTGCTGAGTGCTCTGTTGCAGCTGCTGTCAGTGCGGGCCCTGTGGTTAACAGCTCACAATGCTCTGCGTTCTGCCTTCGTGTCAAAGCACAAAAACTGGGATGAAACTTAAGAAGGTGAAAGTTCTGTGTGTTTTTTTTTCTTCCACAATTCAGGTAAACAACCAAACAGATCTATCACGAGTAATGCGGGTTTTAGTATTCGAATTACAAATTCCATACAGGAATTAAAAATAGCCTAATATGCTTCATGGACATTATTGTTCCATCTTATCAACGGAGGGGAGGATTTCTGCTGAGTTCTGGGAGATCAGAAACCATCTGTTTACAGAGAGATTCCCAGCTACGTATTTTGGGGTGTTCCTGCTATTTGGGGCTGATTGTAGGACAACTCTGTCCCGTGTCTGTCTCATCAAAGGAGCTAAAGAAGGTACTTATGGGGGATGATGCTAAAGACTACCAAATCACAAGCTGTCACTATGACTTACTATTAAAAATTCAGAGCTGCTGTCTGTAGACCTCAGGCTTCCTCTTCCCTTCTCCCTTTCTTTGCTGTCTGACAGCTCTTTTTCTAATTTCAGTAAGAAGGCAGAACCATTTTGTTTTTCTGAGAAGTTACCGAGTTCTGGCCCATTTAGCTTCTGATATGGTGAACCAGAGTGCATCATCTTTCTGTGCTTGAGTGACTGGCATTCTTAATTCATCTTGGAGTTTAATTTTTTGCTCTTATCTCTTTCTTCCTTGGTTAAAAAAACACCAGAAAGGTAGTGAAGAAGCCAGAGCACTGCAGGTGAAGAAGGAACTGCTCCCTGTGATGTACATGATTCTGTTTTTTTTCTCATTTTTATGAGGAAGCGAGAACAGAAGGTAAAGAGCAAACCCCTTCAGGTTCAGTAGGTATGTCTCACTGCCTTCTCCACATTTGTGTTGACGCCACAGCTACTCCTGCTCAGTGCCTTCATTAGCCATGGTTTTGCTTCTTTGTATGTTGGTCAGGCAGCAGTGGCAGCTGATGGTTACGTATTGCTTGGTCTGAGTTCACTTGTGGTGCTTACACTGATGTCCAGAAGCAAGGGAAAAAAAATCACCAAAGAAAAGGCTCATCTAAAATCAGGCAAAGGGGAATGGAGTCAAGTGACCAATTCTGCAATGGGTTTGTTAGATAACAGCAAAATAGAGCCAAAGGGCATATGGCACTTCTCTGGTCTGATGCCATAAAAACATAATGCCTCTCAAAGTTAAATATTAATGGACAAACCTAATATGTTTCTATAATCAATACATAAGTAGGTGTTGCATCACTGCACAGATGATTTGGCTTGCGCACGTGAGATTTATATTTCCTGTTTCTACTGAAGAATAAGAGCAAATATTGTGCTTTATGCTCATGAGTATCTTGCATTGTAGAACAGCTAAGTGAGAGTGGAGGGATGATGAGTATGTAGATGTTCACACTGCTGATGGTTTGCGTCTGGCTTCAGCAGTGCCCTGTGTCCAGAGCCAAGAGAAGCCTTCTGCTGGGAGGGAATGGATTTGCTGTGGGAGTACATGTTGTTACAATCATACACCACTATGAACTGGGACAGAGCAGTAGGAGATCCAGGCATTGGGTTAGGCATCTACAAAAGCCTGAAAGACTCTGGAAATATTCAGGACTGTATGCTTTGAGAAACCAAATAACATCTGTGTCATACAATCTTACACTGCTCGATTTCCACATCAAATTATGTCATACTGTGGTGTCTTTTTTGTGGTGATGTGGTACCGTTTGAAGCCTGAGCAAACTGCTGCTCAGTGGAGGAAGAAGTTTGGTCCATGGCTTTTCAACAACTTTCTGTCTTTTTGCAAGTCACTACAAAAGCCTGTTTCAGCTGAGCAAAGAGAACTGACTCATTTTTACTTCTCACTTTTTTTGGGGCATGGTGACAGGTGTTGCTCTTTGGCTATAGGAAATTGATGCTTTCTTCTATCAGTGTATTAAAAAGATGTGAACGCCTTTTTTAATGAATTAGCTGTATTATTGCCTTTAAACCCTGCTTTAAAACCTTCTTGCTTTTTACTTGCGTTTTCCCTAAGCTGTGTTTCTTTGTGACAGCAGGCTATCTAACTAAGCTCATGAACCCTAAATCTAATAGTCTTTAAGAAATTAGTTGCAAATGTTCTGTTAAAAACACTGAGTATGGTGCAGTGGGGGGAAGGGATCTCAGGGCTCAAAACCCAATAGCAATTAGAAAAAAATCTAGTTATCTAGCTTGTAAGGTCTTGGAATTGCTCTGGTGTTAATGGGAGTGAATTATTTATTTGGAAATACAATGCACTGTTTATTTCCAGAAAAAAAATAACATGTTTCTGCTATTTGAATTGCATAATGAATACTTTTTGTTGCGCTATATGTACATAACGTAGGTATACGTTGTAATACATACAATGAAAACATAGGCGACTGTAGCAGAAATGCTGAGTCAGGGCCTGAAGCAGTGATTGAGCACCTGGGGGGAAGGCAGGGCTGAGCCAGGGGAGCTCAGGTGTGTGCAATGTGCCTGAGTGACCGGAAGGGATGGAGCCAGGATCCACCCCTTCCCTGCCCTCATTTAAGGGCTGGCAGTGGAGGTAAGGGGAGATTGCTGGAGATCCCTGTGTACTTGAGGCCTTCTGAAGGTAAGCAGCTTCTTTCTTTTATTTCTGTGCCCACAGCTGCTGCTGCAGTTGAGCAGATCCTCGCTTTCTGCAGCCTGGGACCTTGCTGCTCTACTGCCACCGCTGTGCTTTCTGTTGTGTTACAACAACAAAATGTTTTCTGAAGGCATTTAGTTGGTGTGGATTTTCAGACATGTGAAAGCAAGATAGTGCTTTCCATGGATGTGCTTACACTTCCAGGAGCAGATACCACCAATGAGATCAGTGTGCTGAAATAATTGATGAGCTGTAGGAAGTTTGAGGTTTTTGTAACTTGATTTGTGATTTGTTTTCAGAACACACATCTTCATGAATGATCTCTATAGGAATGTTTGCTGTAATGTTTTTGTCCATATATGTTGTCACGTGTTATGCACTGTAACTGCTTTCAGCAGTATCAAGGTAAAATAAGTTATTGAAGCACTTAGTATAATGATGTTGGAGTAAGTTTGAACTGAATGGTCAGAACTGATGCTAGGTGTGCAAACAAATAAACTAAGGTCAATATTTTAGGGGAGAACCTACACAGGAGTTGCATAGTTAACATAGAGGCGGTAGGCATTTGGGCATTGAAACATTTAGGTGTAGTTGGTTGCAGTGACACGCAAAACAAAGGATGAGGCTGCTAGTTAGTCAAATGACTGATACTGAACCAGTGTTGAGACAATGGCAAAAATACATGGCTATGAAAGCTCAGTTATGCATTCACTTAGTTACTGGGACGTCCTTTGGCCCTTGCATTGGTCTTTGGTTTTTAGGATGGGGAGAGTCTGTTTACAGCGCTGTTCTGCCAGTGTAGCTGGCACTGAAGGGTCTGCTGACTGCGGGCTTTCAGTGTGAACTTGAGTTGTGTTGATGTGCATAAACCTGACAATCAGGCATTGTTTTTGTTCTCAAGCAGAAGGGAAGAAATACACAGCTTGTCCTTGGAACAAAGTTTGGCTCTTGTTTCTTTGGGGTGGAACTTGATGAGGAGGAGCTTTTGTGTCCAACTGTAGGAACTCAATTTCTCTGTGCAGATACTGATTCACTGCTGCTGTGAATCGGTGTCTTTGCCTGACGTTTTATGTGATTTCTGTTAAGAAAAGGTAAGGATTAAGTACTTGTTATGTTTCTGAAGGTTAACTTCATTTCAGTGTCCAGTCTCCTTTGGTTTTAAGGCTATTGGTTGTTTTATGTACAGTCTTGTAATCAAAGGATGATTTTCTTCCCCCCCCTGCTCTGCTGTTGAGTTTCAGGGAGCTTTTCCCCAGGAAGACTTTGTATGGTGCTTTTTATGTTTGCTGTGCATTGATGTGCTTCTCATCTGTGCAGAGAAGTGAGAAGATTCCAGGCTGTTCATGGCAACAATAGTGATGCCAAGAGATTGCAGCCTAGACTCTTACGGACCAGAAAGAGCATTTAATTTTCTTGATGTAAATAATGACCCTCCTTAGTGATGATAACTCATTAAAATTAATCATGGTCTATTTTCAGCACGTATATGATATTTTCCCCTTTGCAGTGTGTATTATTTAGATAAGTTCAGTAAATTAAGATTGGGTCTTAAAATTGCATTACTCATCATCTGTAGTAATTGAATTGCTCGTGCCCAGGTTTGGCTCATGAGTTACTGCCTTCTTTCTCTGTGGGCAGCTTCATTTGAAAGAGAGCTCGCAGCAGCAGTTGGGTTTGGCCTCTTTCCTCTGTGTCCATCCGTATTGGGATGGTTTTCAAGGGCTCCGTGTCTGACCAACAAAGACTTTTACTTGAGGCTGTATTGAAATGTAAGCCTTCTATCATTGTTCCTTTGAAAAGTGCTTCTCTTTTTCTAAAGAAGATTGAAAATCTAGTAAATGTTGTACCTTAGGCCTATGATTCAAGAGCTGAGCTATTCTTGTTCTTCATGCAGAGTTCCTAAGGTGTAGGATCAGTATCAGGATCTTAGTGTAAATCATTGTGGTGCTGCGTATTTCCATGTTGGCACCAAGCGTTCAGGCTGATACAGTTTAATCACACATCACTCTGTCTTCCAGACTATGGTGCCGTTAGGAATGAAGTGATTCTGCCTCTTGATGATCTTCAAAAAGGGCGTGATGGTGTACATAGCTGTAAATATTTACTTTTGCTTTTTAAGAAGGCTTTTAATGCATTCCTGCAGCTGGGAGCACTTGGCAATGAAATTAACAACTTGAACTTCCTTGGTGAAAGGACATGAAAGCTTCCAATTCATTTGTTGTAATCAAGCACGCCTTGGAGTTGTTTCCTGAGGAATTAACAGGAGAAGAATGTTGCCATCAGAGGGGCAAGATGAGGACATACCTCACACTGTCAGTTTCTGATGCATTTTCATTTGCTTTCAACTGTTTTTCTTGTCGCTCCTCTGTAATCTGCATTTGTAAGCATGGATGAGCTCAGGCAGAAGCTGGAGGTACTCATCTGTTAGGTGTGTGCGTTGTGCTGTGTAACGGTATCACTGCAGCAATAATACTGGGCTCCCTGGAGTTCTTCAAACGTCACACTGATAATGCATAAAGCTCAAGTATTTGCCTTTGGGAGTGTTGGGATTTATTGCACAGGGTGCAGCATTAGTGCTGGTTTTGTTAAGGAAATGTGTTTATTATTTAAACCAAAGGGGAAAGGCTGAGAAGAAAAATGCTTTTCAGGTACAGGCACACAGAATCCTGAACCAACTGGCTCTTACTTACTAAATGACAGAATACATTTTGCATTAGAACACAAAGTAAATGTAACAAGTGCTGACCTGTGTGATGTTAGATCTTCAATGCAGGCCCTACAGACAAGCCCTAAGTGGTATTTTGCCCTACCATCCACCTGCTGGTGTTTCGCTTTCACCGGCTGTGTGATACAGCTCTTCACCTGGTGGTTCAGGGAAGTTAATCACACAATGCCATGACATGGCCATGCTTCTTGTGCTCACGTGCTGTTTGCAGGTTAAGGATCTGTGCTGTGCTGTTCTCTATACAAGTAAGTATTAGCGTACTCTAACCCGCCAGGAGAACATCTGGTTTATTGTCTTTGGTCTTACAGTTACTGCTGCAATGTCTGATTCTCCTTGCTGAGTGCAGCGTAACCCTACAGTGAGATGTCAGGCAGCAGAAGCAGGTTTGTGTGCATTTCCAGTGCCACGACTGTGCTGAGTTTCTGTTCAAGCATGCTCAGTGTCTGAGGTGAAGAAAGCACCTCACTGTTCAAGAAAATCCTTTCCTATTCTTCATATCCTCCTGCTTCTTCGAGTTATGTGAATAAACATCTTTGTATACTGTTGAAGGAACTGATAGGAATAATCTCAGCCTGGCAAATGAAGATTGTCTGTGATGCTCTTTCCTGGAGCGCTGCCCTTTGAAGGATGGAAAGGGCTGCTCAAGTCTGACTTTCCTCTTCTGGCAGGAGCCACAAGGCCAAAGAAAATTCATATGTGTCTTTTCTATTGCCTTTGAGAAGAAATTGAAGGAGTCCTTTTCACGTTGTGTGAGCAAAGTGTTTCTGTTGGGCGTTTGCTACTTTTGTATAGCTGCAAAACTTTTTTTCAACTCGAGTAGAAGTAGAGCCCTTAAAACTGGCAGCTTGTGCCACGTTAGGAATGCTTCAGCCTCTCTGCTCTATTTAGTAACTGAACAGCATGTAAACAAAACTATGCGTTATCACTGCAAAGAGTTGCCCTTACCCATGGATTTGGGATGTTGCATAAGGTTTTTGCCCTTCGTGCATATTACATCTTGCTTTGGGACAAGGACATGGGAAGAGCTCTTCTTGTGTGCTTTTTTTCCCCATTGACTTTATTAGGGCTGTTAATGTAACACTGCTGTACTTCAGTTGCGAACTGCAATACCAGAGCTGCATTTTGATGGATACGTGAAATAAATTACAGTCTTATGAAAGACAGCTATTGTGGAGTTGAAACTTTCCCTCTTCTTTATTTTGCTGACAAAGTTGTGCACATCCCTTATAAAATGAAGTTTTAAACTGCTGTGTTACAGTTTTGCATTTTGAGAACTTATTAACTGTCTGTCTTGGAACAGTACACTGGATTTCTTTTGTTATTATTATTGGGTAAGTAAGTTTAACAGATAGGTCTAAACCTGCCGTGTGTGGTTGGGGTCCCTTTCTTTAAAATATTGAGCAATTATTTAGTCTTTCTGAATAGAAACAGCAAAGACTTTCTCCTTTGGGCCTCTGCAGCTCTCAGAGGTGTGCTGGGAGGCTGCTAGGGCCACCATTTAAAGGGACTTTGCTTACTCCAAAGTGCAGCTGAAACATGTGGTAGAGTGCATGCAGAAGTGTTGGCTTCTGGGAATGAGGGTGTTCAGTACCTTTGTGTGAAAGTTCAGAGCTAAGTGAGAAATTGAGCGTCTCTACTTGGAGGTGTGTGGGGAACTGTAAGGTGTGATTAAAGCAGCTTTCAGGGCAAGCAGTTTACCAGTGCTAGAACAAGGAATAGGGCTGGGTGGTGAGGAACTGGTGGTGAGTGAACTGAACTACTTGTTAGCCAGGTCTCACTCTTGATTTG
>PPHD01023136.1:0-12574 GCA_002909625.1 Bambusicola thoracicus | reverse complement strand
CTTTTAAGACAACTGCCCTTAAACTGCCTCTAAACTATGATGAGATTACAGAATTTGAAATCTGTTGAGAGATTCAACATTTCCTACTAAAATGACCTGAAAAAATACAGAGCGTATTCATGTATTCCCTGGAAACTCTAGCTCACTGCATTTCAGTTTTTTTCTTTTGATTTGCAGACCCTTAAGTACTTCCTTGCAGATCTCCCAGCGTCAATACATTAATAATACCCTCGCCTTTCCTAATTACCTTTCTCAGATCTCTTAGAAGCAGATGATAGACCTCAAGGGATCCACAGAGCATAATCTGAAAATGATGAGTTAATAACCTTGTAAGGACAGACCTTTAAGTGACTGTCCTTCAAAGGACATACTTTAATAACATTGGATATACCAGATTCCAATTGCCTATTCTTCCATCTAAGATAATAGAAAAAAACAATTGTAATCTCTGTAATCCTTTGAAACTACATTTCTTTAAACTGCCACAAAACTTGCACAAAGCACACTGGTGAATTCAGGGTCAGCAGAACAGTGAATCCCAGACTGGGTAATTACACACAGCTACAGTATGCAAGATATACCTGATGGTAACATTTATTTTTATAAGGCTTCCACCACCGGGAGGGTTACAAAGTGCTTCATGCAGAGCCAATCATTCATAGTTCAAGCAACCAGGGAAGGCAGAGAATGAACCCTCATTTCAAAAGGAAAGTAATGTAGATTTTAGTACTGGAACTTTTAATGGTAATGCACACTAGAGAGAAATAGCACTTAAAAAGAATGTACTAATGATACTGTCTTTTCAATAGAGACATCAGAGCAATGATTTCCATTGCACTTTTGATCCTGGACTCTGAAGGTGAAATTTTCTCTTCAGAAGCTGATGCACAAATTTTCCTGTGGCTGTCATTAGCTTTACACTTTCAGTGGTGCACATGCTTTTGCTACACTCTATACAGAAGTAACTTTGAGGCAAATGAAGATTACTAAAAACAACAACTGCAATCTAGAAAATCAAATGGAGTCATGTAAAGTACGTTGCAGAGACACACAGACTTTGGTTTCTAAAATGAGGTCAGAGTAGTTATTCGGGCCATATAATTGACAGAACCCAGGACAATCTTGCAGTGTCAGGACACCGACCTCCAAGAAAAACAAAGTCATAAGAACTCAAGACCACTTCCAGGAGTATGCATAGAAACAGATTTTCAGGTGTTAAATCTCAGCACCAGGTTTCTAACCCACAACACAATGGCCTGCTTGTGATTTTAGCACTTCTGCAAGTATGAAAAAGTTTTCTTATTTCAAGTCCTAACCCTGCTTGTAGGGGCTGAGATGTCTGATAACTGTAGACTGATGAATAATCTGTGCAGTGCTGGGTACAGTCTGTAGCTGAAATATGTTTAAATTATATACAGAACAAATTCAAATGCCATCCATGCTTCAAATGGTTTTTAAGAATGTATTTAAAGATTTCTGTGTGCAATTTGCAAAGTGAAAAGATCCAAATAAGTTTCAAAATTTCTTTGTCTAAGGCACCAGCTTTACCTCTATGTTATTTTCTCCGGAGATAGAGAACAGATGGCCGGTGCAAGCAGAGAGTTTTCAGCAGGAGACATTCAGTTTTTCATTCATAGGCTTATCTGAGTAGCATAGGCTGCTTCTTGTTTTACAGAAACATTCAAGGCCAAAAGATCAGGACTGCTTAACTATTCCACATCAAAGAAAGAACTTACTGAAAGATCTATTACTTGGAAAGAGTTATCTATCAACCTGCCACTGGGATGCCTCCTGAAGAGTAACACAAAAACTGCACATCAACTGGTGGCTCTAAATGACAGCTGAAAGAGGCTTGGGTTAGTTCTCCACAGAATATGCCCTAAAGTATTGACAGTTTCATCATGCACTTTCAAACAGCTCAGTGGTTCCTCCCCCTCACAGCAGAGACCATGTCAAGTATTTTGTGATCTGTTTCGTCACCAAATGGCAACTATCAACAAAGGCATAACTTCTCTAAAACAGAGCAGCGCTTTCCCTCTTCATCTAATGGTAAAAGTGAGAAGGAGAGCAAGATGACATGGAAGCAACTTGATAGCAACTTTCAGCCTTCACACATACGCTGTTGCACCAGGCATAACTGAACAGAGGAGTAATTTCAGGAGGGTGCCACAGTCTAGGCAAGGATATAATTAAGGGATTCTCACCATAGATATTTCATTATGTAAGAGGCACTACATCATGGGTTAGCTGCCATCACTCTCACTCTGATAGACAGAAACAGAGGACCTCAGTTATAACCTGTTTTCCTTTGCACTGATGAGTACCAAGCAGGGAAAATAAACATGAACCATCCTCAGCCCAGACATACTTGCCATCTACCATGAGCTCACAGCAATGACATCTTTCAAAGAAATTCATGATTGTTACACTTGTCCATCAATCTGCCTTTCTATCAAGCTTAAAGAAGTAGGGAGAGGGGAAAGGAAAGCTATCGAGCTTGAAAGCTAAGTTATTTTCCCCCCAAATGAAAGTATTTTGGAGACTGTGTCTCCACTCCATCAAACATCTCTGCCAGCATAACACACAATCAGTGCATATATGCCATTCTGTGAGTGGCACACATGAATATGCCAAAGGTTTCAGTTCCATAAGCAGGGATTTCTATTACCATGTGCACACAAAAGTAAAAAGAAAGTTCATGTGGGGAGCGCTTCTCAAAATTCACAGCAGCTAGCAGGAGTTTCAGTGGCTTCTTGGCTATTCAGACCTCCATTCACAGCCCTTCTGTGAAAACTGGAACACCTGAAAACCTGAACATATGCTCTGTGCTGCATATCATGTCATGGAGCTTCTACTGCTAGAAACAATGATTTTGCCTTAAATTTTCAATTGGCTAAATTCCAACCTCCTAAATATCACTGCTCTTTTTGATTTTAATGCAGTAGAATACAAACAGAAGTAGTACAAAATGCTTCAAACCACCTAGCTCTGAAGTAACAGAAAGGTGTTAATCACAGAGATGGGAAAGAAAAATACTTCGTGGTAACATACTCCTTACTTCTCTTTCATAAGAGTGTGGGACAACCCAAAGTTTTGACAACACAGCTGTATTTATACCTACATGAGCTCAAACTCTGCATTATTCCTGACTGGTAATTCATTACGTATTATAATGTAGCAGCACTTTTTAAGTAATAGTAGCTCCTCTTTACTGTCATCATTCCCCCACCCTGAACAAACCAACCAGAGTACATGCACCCTACAGAACTCCAAGACTATGTCCATAGCTCACGAGAAGAAATTATTCCAAACAGAGACCTGAGGTAGGTGCTCTAATTGTTCTCTGAAACAGCCTTTCTCTCCCCATCTGCCAGAGGTAGCCAAGAAATGAATAACGAAGAAACAAAAGAATAAAACATGTCTCCATTCAAGATTTAACATGCTTATTTTTAACTAAGCTAGCTCAATCTCCCCACTTTACAGACTGAATTATCTCCTTTAACACTGAAATGGGCAGAACAGTTACCACTTTGTTTCTGGTAAACAGATAGGTGCAGGCTGCTTGTTGGAGTTAAAAATGAGTCTCCTAACAGGACAAGATAGTTTGGATTACATTACAAAAAAATTAAGACAAGAAAGCCCCAAGGAAATAATTATCAAGACACACAGGGCTGTTTACATTACAAAGTGCTGGGCATTCGCAGCTCCAGATGAAGTCACTGGGAGTTGTGTGTGCTTTATAATATGACCCCACCATCCTTTTGAGAAACAACAGACAGAAGGTAGATTTTCCTACAATTACAAATCAGACAGTTTCCATCACTGAGTATTTTTAAGTATAAATATTTAGGATACGTAATTGATAATTTCAGCTATTTAAGCTTCTATGCTGGCACAGCACAACAGTACAATTCCTCATAATTCATATACAAAATGCAGAAATGGTATAGCTCTCCATGAACATGCACCACAGAGTGTTTGTATGAAGCAACAGTATTATGGAGACTTTTCTTGAATGAAAATCAATTCTATGACCAATGCAATGAGAATAAAATCAAATCAGTGCTAATGAAAAGATCAGTCAAACAAAACTCAAAGACTTCCACTCGTTTCTCAAGTTAGAGATCAGAAGAAAAGTGCTCTTATGTTGCTGGGATTTTCTAGTGTGTCTAAGGGGGGACTATTACTCAATATCACTGGACCAGGGCTATATTCATGTTGGGATAAACAGAAGAACATGCAGTGCCAGTCCAACAAAGCTGAGTGCTTGGAAGCCTGTACAATTACCCTATAGTGAAAATAAAATACTGCAGTTTAAGGGAACATGATAAAAACTTGGAGACCAAGAGCACTCTTGCAAAACTTCTGCACCTGTGTCAAGGTAACACCTCCTCTGGACAGGTCACATCTCTCCTAGGTAGGAGTCCAGAGCAAACAAGATGAAGAGCAAAAGGCAGAAGTTCTAAAATAAATTCCGTCAATTATACTCAAAGTGACTCAAATTTTGAACCGAGAAATGAATATATTATAGCATCAAAGACTGTACTCACACAGGTGACACGTTGCTAAATAAATTACTGTTATTGCCATTGCTACTGATGGAGAAAAATACAGAATTATGCAAACCCACCAAAATTACGACACAGCACTTCAGTATGTCCATTGGACAATGTTAATCTATAATTGAACATCACGTAGGTACTCATGAAATCCATTATCTATATAGACTGTTCCTTCAGGATCAGTGGTTCAGGTTACTTTATGTAAGGAAAGGCATTCAAGGTCCAGGACAATTTAAAAAAAAACAGATTAAGAAATACGCATATATAATATACATCAGAAATACTTATTGGACATTTTAAGTAGCACATAGTTCAGTGTTTGCAAATTTTCAAAATAATACACTCACTAAATATGTCATCCATAGAAAATGCTTTCAAAGACCATCAATAGATCTCATCAATTTTCATGATCAGTTAAAATTGGTTCAAAATCGTGATCCCAAGGTTTCACTCAAGCTATTTCTTCTCTTCATACAGATGGTCTTGCTGTTCAATTGTGGAACACATTCAGCAAGAACAGCAAAAAGAGAACTCAATATGTTTCAATACTTTTAATGGTATCTGCTGTCTGCTTACCAAAATGAAGTTGCAGGGTAATAGAATTCAGACAAAAACATGAAAACCATGATTAAAAATTGAGAAATCTTATACTTCCAGCAGAGAAGTATTGTTGTACCTCTGAGTCAAAATGCTTTAACTGTGAAGATCTACAACTCCCATTTGCTTTTCAAACAAGTTGAAAAGTCTCCTGAAATATTTTCCCTGTCAGAAGAGATTGACCAATGAGAACAGGAGCCTGGCAACTTACCAGAGGAGAAAAACCTCATTTGAGGACACAGAGAATCATGTGCTTATGTGACAGCAATCCAACAGAGATTTTAATAATCTAATGGCAGCGTACAGATTTATTGCTGTGCAGCTGAGAACAGAAAGTGCTACAGCCTGTGAACATGCATTCCAGTTGATAAGAGGCCTTCCTGCTCTTCCAGCCAGTACTTGCTGTGAACCCACAGCCTGCTTGTTGAGATGGATGACCAAGTTTAGTCAGGGACCTCACTGGTTGCCCAGCCCCACCTGTAGATGATCTAACTCCTTTCAGCCAAAATACATACAAGATATTCATAAAACTCTGTCTCTCAGTTAGAAAAGCAAACAGCCATTCAGATTTCTATCTCAGACAAAAACGTGGAGTTTCTACAAATATTTTTTCAACAGATTACACAAAATGTATCTCAACCACAGAGCAAAGGCTCAAACTGTTTCTGACTCAGGGAAACGTGGACTGCCATCCCCCAGAAGAATTCTGTTGATCTCTGCTGGAGACCATAGCTATGTGCTTCAAACAAGGTGACGTGGAAAACTATTTTACCACAAAAAAGCCTCTTTCTAACTGTTATCATTCAAAAAGTTGGTTTATGACAAATGCTTATCCCTGTTTTACATAACTGTTCTTCTCCAATGTAACAGAGGATGCTTTTCATATCTACAAAAATACTTCATTTGAATTGTGAAAAGTACTCCTAAGTACCCTCATCAACAAATGGCTTCCCATGCCAGAGGCCTTGAGAAGAAACAAAACTCTAGATTTTCTTCTAAGTATAAATTCAGCTTTGGGACACAGTGTAACATGAGATAAGTATGAAAATACAATATTAGTGCATGATGGTGACCTACAACCACCACAAGCAGTGTATCTCCGAACAACATGCCATGGCCAGCGGTGTACAATTATCACAAGTAATGAGTCTACTGTCAATTAAGAACTACACCAATTCAACTGCTGGTGCTTCCCTTGACTGAAGCACTTAAGTAAGCTTCAAGAAAACAGTTTTCTAGAGTAGATAAAAAGAAGATATCAAATCACTCTCTGCCTCACAGATCTTCTGAGAATGTGGAGACAAGCATGCAGAATTAATATTCTTTATGATCTGAAATGGGGAATACAACAAGTTGGAAAGGGCATACACCTTAAAAGGGATCCATGTTCAGAATGCATTGAGCGCAGGCACCACGAGAGCTGGTATTCAGAAGAAACTCAGATTATGTCACTCTGACAAGAAAAACTAATATGTGCTTTAATACAAAAAATTAAAATAGCACACAGTCTGCAGAAGACGACTGAAGAATATCAAGGAAACCTGAAATCTACCTCTTTACAATTCTTAACAACATTAAATAGCAAGATTTAAAAAATTAACAGTTAATCCCATGCTTTCCCTGAAAGAAACCTATGTCATTTCTGGGCACCTAGAGATATTCCTATAAAAGCCTAACTAGCAGATGCCCAGAAATTACCATTTTCAATGGTTAGGAATTTTAGTGTGCATCTGTTCTTTGCCCCTCTTCTGCTTTGCAGTGTTTTCAATAGCAGACTATACCTGCAATTTATTTCCTACTTGCACTTGTCTCCTTGGTACCCAGAAAGCCAAAGTCACCACTGAAATCTTGGCAGAGGCTAAGTTTTAAGGTGGAGTAATTCATCAGTAATGCAATCCATTAGAATTGCAGATAAACTGCTAAGTGCTGGATACATTTATGTAAGTTGCTTATAAGAACTTTTTGTCATTGATTTATCCTTTGCCAACCAGTTAAGCCATTTGGAACAAAACATACTTTCAAAAAAGAAAAAAAAACCTTTCATTCCATTCAGCAACACAACACCTGTGCATGAAAGCAAATTGTATTTTTGCAGGCATTTTTCCTTATCCTGAAAGGAGAAGGAATACAGATTTTTGATGTGGTGAATTTCTATTCTTTATTTCCTGGCTTCACAAAAACATTAAATCATTGAATTTTTAGAGTCAAACTCTAATTGATGAAAGGGTATTACCCTTTACTGCACCATAAAGTGCTGCCTGCTGCCCTCCAAAGGCACTGCTCCAAATTAAAAGATGATTAGACTTTCTAAGGTGACTTTGTGAAATAGCAGTGTATGTTTATTTTCTGTCTTCCACATCAACCTTGCTCAATTTAGAAGATAAGATAAGATGTTTTCCCTAATTGCTAGTACTGAAAAATTCAAATGATTTTCTGGGACTCCAACTGAGTCTTTCAGGCTTATGCATTAGCCACAACAGTAAAGATAGGGAAATAGTTAATGATTCTTAATGAAAACAGCAAATAGTTAATAATTCTGTGAGCCACCTGCAAGCAGAATAGACTCCAGCTCACTCATCCACAGCTACGCTGAATCTGCAAGGTTGACAAATAAAAAGCAGTAAAATTTTATTTCTGTCACCAAAATGATCAGGCATAATTCAGAACACACAGATACTTCAGAGCTACTCTGCAAGAAAGTGACTTATCTGCAGCTTAATATCATCCAGCAATAAACCAAAGGTTTTCTCTGCCATTTACCCAAAATAGCAGCCATTACAGGGGACAAATGTTAGCATGGGCAGCAACTCAAGAAATTCTCCATGGCATGTAAGACTGACTTTATTTTAACAGAGCTCAGCACGATCTCTGATGGCTGGAGGATTCAGCCATTGCAAATGGCTGTACTTTGGAAAGACTCCAGAGCAGACTCCCAGCAGGCCCAACAGAGATGACCAAGAATCTGCATTCTTCCACCTGAGAAAACAGAGCTGGTGGAACACAGCACTGAGTCACCAGTTAATCTCCCGCTGAAATGGGAGCTTTTCTACTACAGAGGTTCAACACTTCAGCTGTCACGAAACAGGCCCTAAAACAACTCATGTGAGACTGCAAAGCCGAAAGTGCAGCACCGATTGGATTGCCCATTAGTAATCCCTGGGGAAACACTTGCAGGAACTTTGATAGCCGACAGTGTCCAGAACAAAACAGCTCTAAATTCTGACCACTTTTTATCTGCACATCACAAGTCACAGGTGTACCTTTCCTGTGAAATCACTCACTTAACTTTGTCCTTTGCTGCTTCCAGAAGCAGGAGACAAGCTTCTCTTCAGTTTAGATATAGCTGCTGGAAAAGTGTGCTGCTAAGTGAAAATTACAACTGCAGTAGCCATTAAGTTGGGAACAATATAATACTTTTTAGAAATAAACATAACTTTTCCTTTTTTTTTTTTTTATTTACCTGATATTCTATCCAAATTTAGAGAAGACAACAACAACAACAAAAAGATCTACTAACCGATATAACACCACTAATTTACGTCCTCCTACATGGCATTCTCTTAAGGCCAGGTGGAATCAAAAAGCAGACCTAGATATTCACTTAGCTGACAGGTAAGCAGGTCTATCTGCATAATTTTATTAACCACCTTGAAAGCTATTTCTACTGCCCCAGTTTCAGGATGCCAAAAGGCAGCTCTGTGTGAAGGCATTAGTTCTGCACATCTAGGAAAGAAAAATTCTCCTGAAGAGTAGTTGAGCTCAGGTCCTCTACCTAAAGCCTCAGAGTACCCCTCTGATAAAACTCTTCCTGCGCTGAGTAATTGGGGAGAACAGAAATACTAACTTCTTAAGTTTTGTCCCATACATTAGGCAGTTTAAGCATTCTCTTACAGGTGAAAGAGAACATTTTGGTATTTGAAGGTTTTCCTGATTTTCCTGTTTGTTTTTTTTTAACCTTGAATTCAATCAAAACCTAACTGCATAAAAAGCCCAATTGAAAATAACTAGTCAATTTGTCAGTTCTGGAGGTGAAGTATTTTTTATGAGCAGAACAAGGCTCTAATGAGCAGAGGCAGTAGAATACTGCCAACACAGTCACACTCACAGAGCATTTCATACTTAACTGGCATGGAAAGATCGCGTAAAGCGATGGCAGGGAAAGATTAATTTCAGTATCCTTTGAAAACCTCTTGTCTCTGCTTAAAACTATAAGATAGATGTAAACATGTGTTAGCATGGCCTGCCCTTTGTTATTAACTGGGATAAAACCGCTGATGAATTACCCACAGAGTTTTAGCTGGCAAGAGCTAGAGGTCACAAGGTGTACAACTTCTGACTATTACATTTATCAGAAAAACAAGGACCTTAAGGTAGAAATTTTTTGTAACTCATGTTACCTCTTTGGATTCTCACAATGAAGAATAAATGCAGTAACTTCATAGAATCACAGAATCCTTAGAGTTGGAAGGGACCTTTAATTAGGACACATACTCCAGCTCCCCTGCAGTGAACAGGGACACCTACAGCTCCATCAGGTTGCCCAAAGCCTGATCCAGCCTGGCCCTGATAGTGTCCAGGGACCGGGCATCCACCACACCTCTGGGCAACCCCGTGCCAGTGCCTCACCACCCTCACTGTAGAGGGCTTCTTTCTTATGTCTAACCTAAATCTACCCTCTCTTCAAGCTTGAAACCATTTTCCTTTGTTCTATCACCACAAACCTTCCTAGCGAGTCTTTCCCCTTCTTTCCTATATCTCCCCTTTAGATACAGAAAATACAACTGCCATTACGAACTGAACAATAGCCCATGTGCAGTTTCAGACCAGAGAATACGCTCATCCAGCAAAAGCAATTAAACACGAGTTTAACTGTAAGGAGTCCCTCTGGAACCTATTACATCTAATAAGTAAGCAGCAATCATATTACTCATCCTCTGAAACAATATTTCTGTAACAGTGTACTTTGCAGAGCCATATTTGAAAACCAGCACACACAACTATGAGGCCCTTCACGTTTAAAACTTTCTCTCAGGACTCACTATTGCAGTTCACCAACATTTACTTAATGGCATAGCACAGCTAGAACTTTCCATCCCAGACACTACATTTTAATCAAATGGAATGCTGAAAATTTGAACTCTGCTTCATTTATTTCTCTATGGCACTGGAATGACCCTTAGGTCAATGACATGGAAAATAAACGATTTCATCCTGGATGAAGCTTTTATAGACCTCATGCAGCTACAGACCTTGAGAGCTAAAATATTTCCAAATAAACCCTATGTGAACTGTAAAAGATATCACAAAGAGCTTGTAACACTAAACATGGAAAAGGGAGTTATAATTAATGCTATAGTCGTCTTCCTCCACAGTTACTGTTTGGGCACACTAACAATATGCTTTAGATGATTTGCAAGCTCCAGCTTACCTCTGAAAAAAATACTAGTACTAAAATACCCTGGGAAAATATTTAAAGAGTGAACGCCTGATAATATTTATTATTTTTCAGACTCTCTGCGAATATGACCTATTATTTGAAAGCTTCCAAATGCCAACACTAATTAAAGACTTTAGGCTGGATTTGTTTGATTCAATTCTATTTTCTTCCATTACATTTAGTGGATGAAAATCCCCTCTGGCTAAGTTCATCCAAAGCAAATACACTTTTTTTTTTTTTTGTCTTAACAGAAGAAAGAGGACAGAAGTCATACAAGGGGAGTGAGTAGTCCAGAGGCCTTTCAAGAATCTATTGGTTACAACTGTGTTAGATCACAGCCACAAGAACTGGGTCCTGAAATTAAGGCAGCAGAACTTGGTCAAAAAAAGTTAGGCAGACAGTCTTGCTTGCCTGAAGATATAAAGTGATATTTTCCTGACATTTAACTTTATGGATATTCCTTTACATCCTCTTCTTCCAAAGGCTAGACTTGGCTTTCCACTATTCAGTCACATTCTCAGCAGGAGGCTCTGGACTCCCCAGGCCAGGACTATATGTGGGCTCTTAGCATTTTTCAGCATCTGATGCACTCCTGAGGCCTCCTCCCTACCCACACATCAAAATCAGCAGCTCCAGTTGCTTATCTTGCTGTAAAAATGCCACACAGTGTGACATCTCCAACTCTGGGCAGTAGCTACCTGCTCAAAACACTGGACAATACTACAATCATACTGTCAAGATAGATCATGTGCAGACCTTCCTAGCACTGTCTTGCTCCCTGTTGTGCTGCAAGTATCCTGATTTTTCAGTATTTTACTCTTAAAGCCCAACCCTGGTGGCTGAAATCATGATAATGAATACCATAGTTTTAATTTTAAAAGCCATGATTTGCCTGGCGGCTGAGCGAAGTTGGAAGGAATACAGAGAACATAAACTACTAGATCAAAAGCCAATCAAAAAAGCAAAGCAAGACAACTTCTCCCTCTCTTCACGAAACACAGGCACAAATGAAACAGTTTCAGCCAATTTGATGATTTTGGTGGAAAGGCAAGAATTTAAAAGAGCTTAGAATCTGATTTTTTTTTTTTTTCCTCCAGGACAACAAGCATGATAGGCAACAACAGAAGAGCAGGCTCAAGGTTAGCTTCGCTACCCAATAGTGCTGACAAAGTTTTCTGCTTGGAACAGCTTGGAGGTTTTCAGCCAAACATTTACCACAAAACGACAGTCAAAACCAAATAAATTCTGTTGTAATATGGCTGTTTAAATTAAAAGAAAAAAGAAAAAAACAATCAACAATCCCCAGAAGGATACTCAGTTGCAAATATGGATTTTGAGGGCAAAATGAGGAAGAGTACTGCCAAACTCATAACAAATCACCCATTACCAGATACAAGACACTATACCAATTAAGGCAAAGGAAGAATTTTATTTTTATTTTCTTATTGCTGAAATTATTTGCCTACTCTTTGGACTATTCATTAGTGAAGTGTGAAAGAGAAAGAAAAATGTCACACTTGCATTCTGGAGTTCATTTGCTCGCATGTTGAAAACTCAGGATTTTCTGGAAACTGAACTATGGAGTACAAGAGACCCATGAAAGACAACAAAGTTAGTGGTAAGGAGAGTCTGCTACAGTTATCTCTCAGGTATATTCCTAATTCTGACCGTAGGTCATCTCAAAGCCCACTCACAACCACCCTTGGCTCTCCCTTGCAGATCAACTCCGAGGTACTTTTTTTTTTGTTACATATGATCCTGTTTAGCTGTGGTTTGGTGCACCACTGCCTTTTCGCACAGCGTAGCTATGATAAATACCAAACACCTCTTTCACTTTTCTGAGACAGAACTACTGGGCTGAAGAACCAGGGACACAACATGTGAAATGTCATTTAAGTAACAAACAAGAGAAGAGCACCATGATGGTGGAGGTGCTCAGTGGATTAGATTCCCTAACAAGTCACCAACCCAAACCACT
>PPHD01023135.1:0-12574 GCA_002909625.1 Bambusicola thoracicus | reverse complement strand
CAAACAAAAAAAAAAAAAAAAAAAAGAAGAATGAGCAATTTAAGTTGTTTATTTGACTGTACTACATAAATAAGCTATTTTCAGCAGCTAGTAACAGAGTTGCATTTGGGTACTTGATTCCAACAGCCACAAAAATGCCATTCTACTTTCCAAATTTTGGGGCACACATTCACTTCCACATTAAGTTTCTTTACAAAATCAGTCTCAATGCAGATAATATACACCCTTAAAAAATGCTACAAAAATGTTACTTTCCTTATGAGAAAGTAAAATAACAATCACCCCTTGGCAGAAGGCTTCCAAGAGTAGGGAACGAAAAGTGTCCCCCTAGACTTAGTTCTGTCTTATGTTGAATATTTTTGTAAAAAATTAAGCAGTTAGCTATTTGCACATGTTTAAAAGCCAGTCTTTGACCTGAAAATTGTTGTTGTAATAATTTTTTTTTTTTTTTTGGTGCAGAGAGAATATTGCACTGAAAATTATAACTACTGCATCACATCAGTACTGAAATATGATGTCCACTGGAAATACTCTAATGAATTCAGCAACAGATGGGCAAATAAACTAGGGACTGGAAAGTAAAGAGGTAAACAAGCTCAACCTGTTTGGTTAGAGGAAGAGAAGGATGAAAAATAACATGATTGCAATATATACATACTTAGGCTTAGAAACTGAAAATAATGAGGCAGGGGCATTTCAGTCTTACTGACAACTGTATATTTATCTAACCTCAACTTTCAGCCAGTGTCTGGAAGCTGTTCTTTTTGTAAGTCAGAAGCTTTCCTGTGATTGGAAGCTAAGATGAAACAAATTCAATCTTGTAACAAGAGGCAATTTCTTAACAGAGAAAGTAATTAAAGATCAGAACATGCTGTTGCTTCACATGAAAATGGCGAATTCACCATTAGTTTAAATACTGTTGTAAAACAGGGACACATTAATCCAGAGTCTGAAAGGAACTGTATGAAATGTTGAAGAATAAGTCTGGTGTTTATATTTGCTACTGGCTCACTAATGGATTCCTTGTTATTGCAAGCATACAGAGCATTAATGGAAACTTTAGTCTGCCCTGTTCCTTTGAAATGCAGAGTAACATTTTCAACTCAACTTCTCAGGCTGGAGTAGATAGGAGTAGGAGTAGACAGGGGTAAGAGGATAAAACTCACTAGTGTCATAGTACTAAGAATAGAATGCATCTCTCTGGACTTGCCTGCAGAGAAGTGGCGGGTGGCTGTAAGGAGTCTGTAGCAGCTCTACAGATATCCCTTGTTCCTAAGCCTTTTCACAGCTCTGGCAGCCCCACTACTGTCAGTATTGCCAGATTTCCCCTGGATCATTGAGGTTGAGCTGCATTATGGGGTGCCATGTTTGTGTCAAGTTTACATCTAACTGGTAGAGCTACATTTCCTTTTTGCCATGTCCTCTGATGGTCATCACATTGGTGCCCAGCCAGAAGCACTCATCTTTGGGCATCATTTCCTAAACAGGAAAACAGGGTAGAAATGAAAGCAAGGGATTGGAGGGAGGAAGCTGACGTTTGTTCTGCTATAAAATCTTGAGGCCAAATGGGAGGCACCCTATAACGTACAGTGAGGTTTGTGCTTAGATAAGCAAAGGAAATGGAGGAAGAAAACAGATGTGAATTGTCTTTCCTGAGATCACACAGCCAGCCAGCTGGCATCATCTGAGCAGCCGGGGCTCTCCCTCCATGTCCTATATATCCTGCAGCATCTGTGGCTTAAGCCACTGAGTTGAGATATATTCACAGCTATGACTCTTGCAAAAAAAAAAGTAGTCTAGGTAAAAATTCCATCATTTGCATCAGGTAGTTTCCATGCTTGCATAAACCAATCACTAGAGGCCTGAGTAGTCTTCATTCACAATTCTGATACTCCAATGACATACATACAAGTTAGTAACTGATAGCATTTGTTGATGTTAAATTTTTGTTCTCTTCCCCCTCCTCCTCTCCAGCATATTTTGACTGTTTGTGTAAATAATTGGTTCTGTTTGCTAAATTATATGCCCTATTTATTGAGTAGGAATATAAATCGAGGCTCCAGATGTCAGATCAAGACATACTTGTCCTTCTCTCTCCCTGATTAGTGAAAACATTGGAAAAAGGCAAGACCAACAAAAGAAGAGTCCAGCAGTCTCCAGACAGAGTATCTTCAGCAGTCTTCTTACAACTGTACACCCCCACTGTAAATGCCAGGCACGAATATTTGTTACACATGCCCAAAGCCAAGGGGAGTGCCTAACAGGCACTCCCAACGTGCTGCAATGGGCTACAGCTCTCTGAAGAAGTGAGATTTCATTTTCACAGCTATGCAAAGGCAAAGCCAGAGCTGGAATCTGAAATGCTGTCAGCCACTCTGAACTCCTCTGCTTTGGCATGGTAACACACTAACTCAACATATTGTGAAAATATTACTTTCAAGTATAAAAGCTTGGTAAGCTGGCTAGAGTAACAGGCAACATGACACTGTCTCACTCCTTCTTTATTTTTAGAAACCCCATTTCAGAGAGTTACTAAGCCATCTTTAGCCTAAAATGTTAAGTGTCTGCTGCAGTGTCCTATTTGACACTCAAGCCTTACAGTCAGTTCCTCAGCTTTTCATAGGTACATTTTTACTCTGCTTTTCAGCTGGAAAAAGGAGTCCCCACAACTTCACAAAACCTAGTAGAATTTGAGCCATACAACCCCCACTGAGACATAAGAAAGAGGGAAGTTTAAGAAGTAAATTTCTCAGCTTATATTGAAATAATGTATAGATTGTCAGCTACTGTGGTCTTGCTAATTCAGTTCCAAAGATTCACGGATGCATCTGGACAAATTAACTCTGCTTCCCATAAGCAGTGAGGGCAGTGACAGCAGCAAAGTGGGCAGGGGACTGCAGCACCTCTGTATCACTGCTTGGTGCTTTGCTTTGTCCTGGTGATCTGTGCTGGGCTGTGCTGGGCTGTGCTGAGCTTTGGAGAATGAGGTCGCATTCCTGCATGCCCAGCCCCTGCCCACCTGCTGTCCACCCACTGCATTGCAAAGGGACTGAAGGGAACTCCAGAAAAGGCATTAATAGGCTATCTCAGAGTGAGGGTCAACAGGAGAGTGTATACACTGCTTAACTTGGTACGCTATATTTACAGCAATAGTTGAAGTTTTCTATTGCTGGAAGCCTCTTGAAAATACAAGCGGCCTCTATGCCCATGACAAATCATTATTTCATTCCCTGAAGTTATGAGCATAGACAACCACAGTAATGAGTTATCAGATATTTTAAACTAGGCTTACTTTTGTGCTTCTTTTTGAGGATGTGGTGTAAAACCCTGATTGATCTCTGCAGCAGATTAGATAGAACAATACAAGCTCTTGTAGAAATTCCAAATAAAGTCATCCTTCAGTCATTAATAAGCACATAAGCATGCCCAAGTGAACAATTATTTTCTCATACATGTGATGGAAGTAAAATGTGTTAAGTGAAACAGTTGGAAATAGATAATGAGAATTCAGCACAGAATTAATTTCAAATTTTTTATTTTTCAGATCCTCATAAAAGAAGAAAATAAAAGAAACCTTCTAGTCCAACTCTGTTTTAACACCCAAGGACCAATACAGAAACGTTGGGTTTTGTGGATTTAAAATTAAAGGAGTGCAGGCTTTGCTCTTCATGCCACGGCTAGCTAGCACACAAAACAACATTGCTGCTTCTGCAGCTGAGTGATTAGCACCATGGTGAAAACACCATCAACACCATCAACACAGACATTTGCATGTGAAGAGATGCTGTAGCTGCAGTTTTGCAAAAGAACACCTCGGTATTGTTCTTCCATACCTGCCGGAAGATATCTTTCTAGCGGCAGAAACGTAGGGTTTTTTAGCCTGTGGGTGAAAATTGTCACTTTTGGATCACATATAGGAAGCAGATAATCTTTGACCACGCTTAAAGAAAATGTAAGGGAAATGGAAATAAGACGGAACGCCAGAGAGCTTTCAGTTTCAAAAAATTGCCTCTTCAATCTTCCCCTTTTAAAAGAAAGTTTTACAGAGGTGAGTTGCCAGTGGAATTTCATAAAATAGCTTCTCAGTTCCCCAGAATTCACCATTTGGTCTTCCCAGACTTTTATGGTGTAGAAATACAATCATGTCATCATTTCAAGGGGTTGAAGATAAGCTCCAGAAAATCAGACAAAACTTGACTTTCTAATCATTGGCAGAGTGTGGAAAAAGAAGTACAGTGCCCTGATGTGTAATTTCCTGCTTCTGTCGCTTGGCCTTTCTCAATATAAACCAAGAGACAGCCAAGCCCAGATTTCCTCCCACTGGCAAATATACATGAGCTTTTCTGGTAGCAGACTATAGTGTGATGCCTTATAGAGGAAGTAACTAAGTCTCTAAATACCAAGCAATGAACATTTGTAGTATCTGAACAATTAATTTCCTGGACAACTTTTCTGATGCTGAATGTGTTTGTTTGGTTGTTTGCTTAATTTTACTTTTTCTCTCCACCCCCACCCCACCTTTGGTCTTTGCTGCTGTTTCTTTATCATACTTTGTGCAATGGCATGTCTACTTTGGGAAATGACGATTCCAGTGTGGGTGGATGGAAAGAGAGATCTGCCAGAGGGTGCAAATTTCAAATTACTGCCACGGATACACCCTTCTGTGCTGTCTTCTTGAGATACCAGGAAAAGTCTCTGAGGAATGCCTGGAGCTTGACTCTCAGCCTAGAGTTGTACACCACACATCTTTCTTCCAATATTAAGGAAGCAGACAGTGTAAATACAGCTAATGAATTCAAATTGACTTAATCACTTATTCAGAGTGTAGACCATTACGAAATCCTTACAGGAAGCAGTGAAATATTTGTGTATTTATCTCACCGGTCCCATTATTGAGCTTAGAAATTTGTTTAAAATGTTTCTTCCAGTTCAGAGTCACTTGCCATTGGTGATCTTTAAACTAAGGTCAGACTACATCATTTTAAAACATTGATAAGTACAATATGAAAGTAGTTTTCCAAAGTAGGATATAATGCTTACCATTATAAATGTGAGACTTTGAATTATAAAATAATGGGAAATGGAAACACTGAGATTAAAAAAAAAAAAAAAAAAAGTGTTTAAAATAGTGCTAGTAATGATGATATACCATCTCTACCTCAGCAAATAACATGCTTTTCTCAGAAGAGAAGAGTGCCCTGTGTCTAGCTGGGTAAACTGATTACTCAGTCTCTGGTTCCCTGCATATCTGTCCTTATTAAAAGGAAGTGCAGAAGTTCAGCTGGATATATGCTGCAGCCTGTGCTGCTGACTGTGTCAGGGCAGGAATGGGGGGAAGCTGATGCAGAGAGGAAAAGGAAGATTTCAGAGACAGAATATTTATGGTAAAGTATTTGTTTGAGAAGTCACTTGCTTAAGAAATGTTTTTGCTTATATAAAAATATATGTTAAAAGTATTTTACATCCCTGTCCAAGGTCTTTATCCCCTGAATGCGGCATACAATAGACTCCCAAGTCGGTATTTCAGTGGAGTTCTGAGTAGTGTACAGTGTCTTTGTGCATTTAGTGTTTTGTGCACAAAAACTGTTGGCTGGTGTAACAGCTTCATCTATGAATTTTCTAGGTTTAGCATGCTTTCCATTAGCTTGTATGTGTTCAGGTGACATCTAATGTAGTACTTGTAGGAAAGCTCAGTTAGCTCAGTTAGCTCAGTTTCTGTTCATCAGAGCAAGATGTTAAAGGCAATGAAGTAGCAGGTCTGTCTGCTTATCCTAAACGTCACTTCCACTGCACACCCAGGCTCTGTCATTTAGCCCCATCAGCCTTCTTTTCCATGGATACTAACTGGCATTATGACTTTCTCCCAACAGACACATTTAATTACTGCATATGCATACTGATGAGAAATCATGGGACTGGATAAATAACACAGTGATAGAGTTGTTTGAACAAATTACTGCATGGAGTAGAGTGTACTGTTTTAAATCTGTATACTTATGTACTTAAAAAAACAAAAGTGAATACATCATCTATGTCAGTGATTTTAAAATGGCATATATATGCGTTGTTTTCTCTTTATGAGGAAATCATAGAAATGAGATTCATCAAAGCTTAGGCATCAGTGCCTTACTGTTATTAGCAGAACTAGTGCTATATGCTGCTTACTGAAGGAGAGGGATAAGTTATATTTTTTTTCTTTTCTAAAGAAAAGCCTTCTTATAACGGGAAGGCTGTTCTGGACTCTACAGATCCACCAGGAAGCTTCAAACAAACATGAGGTCCATATTCATGCAAATATGATGTTCTCTTCCAAAAGAAATGAGATGCAGATTTTGATACTTTGATTGTGAGCAATTATGTGTATTATATGAACAGTGTATCAGAGACATTTTACTGATGTTTCTTTTTGCTTAGCTCCTTTGACATAGCCGTATTTATACAGTTTCATTTTCTTATGTAGTTCAGCAAAAATCATACACTGGAACAAGTGTGATATAACACACAATTGCAACCACATTTTTGTTGGTGCAGATAGATGTCTTCCTATATATCCAGTTGTGCAGCTGAATCTGGTACTGTCAACAGACTCTTCCTGGTGGAAGAATCACATCAGGTGTAGTCAGACAATCCAGCTGCTGCTCTCCTTATCCCTGGGAAAGAGGCGTAGGTTTTCCAAAAAAGAAATAATTGTCTGTGGCTTAGATTAGCAAAAATAATAATAATAATAAAAAAAAGAATAAGAAAAAAATCACGCTTCTGACTTCTACAGTTGTGAAAGCAGAACTTTTGAAGTGTGATCAAGCTCAGTATAGAGATGAGTTGCTGGAAAGGAAAAGAGATGAAAAGGAAAGCACAGAGGTGACGAGAAGTTGCATATTTTAAGTGATAACTTACTTGTGAGTTTGCACTGGTGATGAGACGTGAGCTTATCAGCATTGCCCCAGTATTAACAAGGTTGTAGATGCAAAGGTAATATGTGTTCACCATGCATGTTTTTCACTTTCTGTACGTTTATAATCTATTTATAGAAAAGGATGTACAGAGAATGGTATCTCAATTAATGTACGTTGACTCATATGCATGTGGGTATGTATATATGTATATATACATACCTATGTGCATATAAAAAACCAGCAGAAAGGAGTCTGATTTAAGCTGATCAAATCAGATCTGACAGTGTCAGTGATGAAACACAGCTGCTTTAAAGTAGTTATCTCATCCCTTATGTATTACAGCCAGAAACAATATCATTAGGAAGATTATTATTGTATTATACTAGAGTTTCCTAGTATGAAAAACTAAAAAGAAAAAAGGCAGATGCAGGTGGGTACTGGTTAAGAATGACAAATTGTGTTATGATTTTTAAATATGACAGATTGAATTTGAATTCTCAACAAAATGACGAGGAAAAGATTGACTCCTCAGCATTCCAGTATGAACCCCTGTAAAATACATGTTTTCCAGTAAGTGTTTTTGGTCTTTGCTAAATAGGCAGCTGTTAAAGTATCCTGCTACTCTTTGCATGCATGGAGGTACCATGGAAGTAACACTGCAGTGTTGATTCTGTGGTGTTTAGAAGCTCTCATCTTGACAGACTCAATTTCAAGGTTTTGGCATGTATCTAAGTAAACAAACAAGCCTATATCTAGACCACTTAAACAAACATAAAAACATGAATAAAACAACAACAAATCAGGACCAAAGGAAAGGGAAAAGAGTAATTCTTGTACATTTGGAACTTTGCTGAGGGTCTTCAGTAGATGTTTGTGCATTTTCCAGCTAAAAGCACTTAGAAAGTCACTGTCAAGAGCTCAGATATTCCAAAGCAGATCATATTAAAATATTAAATCTGCTGTTTAAAAATATTTACTGCTGACACAAGAGAGCAGTACTTGTTCAAGCAGTATAATGAATAGAGAGAAAATGCCTGAGCTTGATGTTTCTAAGCTTTCTAAGCTACGTATCCCTGTCTTCAGTCAGTGAACCATCTGCTTATGAGAACTTTAACCAGAGTAAATGTGAATCTGGAAGGAGCTATATGTGAAAATGCTTTTGAACCATCGTGCTCAGAAGCTTTTGAATAATTAACTTGACTCAAAGTCTCCTTACAGAGTCTAAAATAAGCATAATATAACGATAAAAATCAAACAAATTGTGCTTTTAAAATCACAAGTAATTCAGCACCTGCAAGTTGGTAAATGGTTGCTTTTCAGACATCCACCATATAAAAGCATGTGCAAGGTGCTAGCCTTGTGACTTTTTGCCCCTTTATTTAATTAGTTTGGTTTGGTTTTGGTTTCTTTTCAGTAGGAAATTAACTTCCTGAAACTGTAAACCTGCTGATGAAAATGTGTTAAGTGCCGCATTTTCTGTTTCATGTGGAAGTGAAGCTTTTGAGAACACTGAAGTAAACAGATTTTAAAGATTTAGTGAAATTTCATAATTCCAATCATATCTTTCCTTAATAACATATTTTATGGCAAACTTTTAGGTGATGTGATCAGGATTCTGGTACAAAGTTCCTTGCTTCAGCTGACATCCAGTGACATGGCCACATGTTACACAAGTAAGAGTTATACATAGCACATAAAATTCCTCTTGCATGAGACAACCACAAGCACTGATCTAAAGAATCTTCTTCTTCACTGAAACATCTTCATTGAATGGGTGGTAGAAGCAAAGTATTACAAGAATGTCAGCCAGTTACTAAATAAGACTTTGCCTTGATACTGAAGCTGTCTGCCATTGAACAAGACATTCCACAATGGCTGTTATAACAGAGCATGTTGTACGAGTATGCGCCAGGGTGCATCCTCATCCTCTGTGATACCATGGAAGAAAGCTAAACATGAGAAAGAGCTGTGAGGATCTTTGTGTGGGCTCACCTTGCCAGAGCCCTCATGTTAGTCCTTGCCTGAGTTGTGGTGAAGGTGTTCTGCAACCTTGTTCAGGGGCTGTGGAATGGGAACAGGGTCAGTGAAGATTCTGCTCAGTTCGATAAGGTCCTGTCCTCCCAGGCTCCAGGTGCCTCTGCTCTTGCAGGAAAGCCCCACCATTACTGCTGTTCAGCAGCCTTCTGGATGTAATGTTTATTCTAGAGAAATACTCTGCATTGTGAACTGAATAATAGTTCTGGAATAAAGTCACTATGATGGCCAATTTATTCGTGTAGCCCTGACTTAAATGGATTTCCTGCTTCCAGGATTTCAAGTTTGATGAAGGTCACTGTCCATAACCTGAAAAATCCTTTGCAGTATGGAAATCACATGTAGAGAATTAGCAATAGATTTGTGTGAAGCATGCGCAAGGAAGCCAGGCAGCACAAAATTGACCTCTTTGGGGATTTTCATTATACATACTTACATATATATACATATATAAAGGACAGTATTCTCAAAAATTTTCCTTGGGTTTTCTAGCATTACAGGTTAACCTTGCCGCCTTGTGTTTTGCCTTACAAGTTGAGCAGTGATTGCAGTTTCTTGTGGCTTTTAAAAAATATGTCCAATGCAGTGCGCTTTTACTATATTTGCCTTGCATTGCTGAACAGATTTCAGTCAAGAGCTTAGAAGAGAGAAAGTGAATTTAAGAAGCTTGAAATTGAAGGAAAAATTGGAAAGAATCTCAGTGAAGAAAAATTATAAGGTTTCTCATAAAAAGTACAAAAAAGTAGTCCATATTTTATCAAAGACAGTAAGCAGGATAGCTCAGGTAACTACTCTCTGTTTCCTGATACCAATGAGAGCAGAATAATGGGAAGTTCTGTATGGAATTCAATAAAAATTGAAGGATAAGGATATATTTAATGCCAGCCAACATGATCTAATGGAAAATAGGTCTTGTCACACAAACCTGAATTCATTCTTTGACGAGATTACAAGTTCAGTTGACAAAGAACCTATGCAGATATAATGTGCTTAGAGTTATGCTTGGATTTCTGACTTCTTGGGTAAAAGGAATATAGTGCTAAATAATGCCAATAAGGCACACAGTAAAGGAATTCATAATGGACTGATATTTGAAAAAGTAACTGTCTATGGCAAACTACCATTAAAGAGAGAGCTTACTGTAGAATTCTATAGGAATCCATGTCTGCACTCTTGTTCTATACACCAACTTTGCCATCCTAAACATACAGCTGCTAATGATAAAGTTTTCCACAAAGATTAGTAAAATAAGAAATAGCAATGTGAACAAGGCAGAGACATTTACTCTGCAAGATCCATTATTCTGATTATCTGACTGGAAGGAAGACTCAAGGTGGGTAGATTTCATTGCAAAAGAATCTTCACAGGAAGAAATATAAGTCCAAAAAGACAATTTAATCTAGAAAAACAAGGTACAACAAAGATCAGTGATACACCATTTTAAATCAAGCAAATTTAAAATAGAATAAGTAGGAAGAGACTTTCAGTGGTAAGGTTGATTACCACTGAAATAAATTACTGAGAGAAGTATGTTAGCCAAATAATTCTTCCTGCCTTAAGTATAAAAGTAAACCATAATAGCTTGTATAGAAAAACAGAAGAGATTTTCTACTATTTCCATAAATACGTCTCAGAAGGTTGATCAGTCATACCTAGAATAGTATCTATCTAAGAAATCTCAGCTGTGCTCTGAAACTTCACTGGACCCCAAGGAGATGAAGTTTAAGGCATTCATATTTTTTCCCTCTCTGAGCAACCTTCTCCATGTCTGGAAGTGGCTATCCTTGGAGATGAGAATGAACAGCTGGGTTAGATGGACACAAAACACTTTTAGCCTGACCTGCTGGCAAAATATATACATAACCTAAAAATGTTCACAGACATTCATTTACAGTTCCAAATGGAACTAACTTACATTGTATTTCCCTATGCTTAGTCACGCAGTTGAGTTTCACTGTCTGTGAGCTACTTACCTAGAGTAGCAGCTCAGGGAACTCAACAAGAATTAATGATCATTAAATCAGAAGCCCAGCTGAGGAAGCAAAACAATATGTAAGTAATCTGAAGTATTTTGAATCACAAATATGATGAATTTACACATACCTCTGTTTGAGATTAACTTTACATACTTTAATAATTTCAAATCCTCTCAAGAATAACAGAATTTAAAAAATGTAAGTGTAAGCATAAATTCCAACCATTTAAATCTCAGGTGATATCAAGATCCACAGTAGAATCTAGTGAAAATATTCAAATAAATAATGATCTATTAAGAATTTAACCTTATGACCAGCTCGTAGACTTCCATGAAGCTGTGGAGAACATTCCATTGGTAGCACTATTTTCTGCAAACTATTTACTTAGTTTTAAGACTGTCCAAGGGGGCATCAAATTAGAGAGCCCCATTCTTTACTCTAACATTAGAAACACAACTAACATGGTAGATTCCAAAATTATCATTTTTAGGAGTAAGATATCTGATTCTTGTAAGCAGCTGCTCTACAGGTTTAGTGCAATATTTTCTACTTCTCAGTTGTATCTGTCTTGTGGTCTTTGTATTCCCCAAGATCTCTCTCAATTGGGGAATGCAGATTTACTGTCTAGATACTTACTTTCTATGACCATTTCTGTTGTTTACAGAAACTGCTGTATACATAAAAACACTGAAGAATGAAGAATACAGTCATCATCTCTGTTTTCTCCATGCCTTTTAGGAAACCCTGATATTCACAGAAGCGCTAACAGTTTAATATCAGGACCTCCTTGTCACATTCAGTCCAAAAAATTCTCCAAGAATTCCCTCTTGAATTCCTGTGTCAGTAATTTACCATGCTGATAACAGGATGCATATGAACATATGAGACTTAAGGAGCTAGGGAAACAGCTGGGTCTGCTCTGCTAGGGAGCAGATGTGAATCTGGAGAATTGGTTGGATGACACAATTCATAATTAATAGTCACAAATGGTATCTGCCCTAGAAAAAAAGTTAGGACAGAGTAAAACACTGTCAAAGCCTACAAGAATCTAAACCCAGAAAAACAGTGAGATATTTGTGCTAACATAGACCAAGAACTCACTTAATTCCTTGTCCTGTCACATCTCAGAAGATGACAGTGCCAAGCATCCCCATACCTGAGACATGAAACCTATAAGTTAGGGGCTGCTCTAGTTCCTCTACACAGCTCCTCTGGCAGTGCTATTTGGGGAGGCACGAGTGCCTGCACTTCCTGGTCACTAAAATACATGGGATGAACAAGACTAGGGTGTAACATTCCATCTAGGTTTGTACTTCAAGATGTTGTTAAGTGCAAGGGTAGAGAGACATTAGTCAAAATAATTCTGTAGAACACATAGAAAGGGTTAAAGGCTCAGTCACTGTGTGGCCAAAGTGGTTGTCCTCAGAAAGTTAGTGCTGGAACTAGTACCTGGCTATCCCCAGGGATCATCTTGCATGTGAAGGCTTTGAGGTGTCAGGCTGGTACCATGTATTCAAAGTGTCTGAGAACATGGTTATTTGAAGAGCAAAATGAATTCTAGTCTTGGACTATAAATGCATATAAACCTCATTGTCTCAGATCAAAGATAAACTACAAAGGAACTCATTGTGATATGGTAAAGAATCATAGAATCATAGAATCATAGAATTA
>PPHD01023134.1:0-12575 GCA_002909625.1 Bambusicola thoracicus | reverse complement strand
GCCGTCCGCACCTCCCCGTCCGGCGCAGGCCCACGGCGCCTGCCCCGATGCTGTGAGGCCGCGCGGCCCCCAACCCGGCCCCTCGCCGCCATCTCCGCGCCCCTCGGCGGCCATTGGAGCCGCTCCGCCTCGGATCGAGCGAGCAGCAGCCAGGCCGCCGCCATGGACAGCCCCGGCGGCGTCACCGACAAGAAGAGGTACGGGGCCGGGCGCTCCGCCCGCCGGCACCCCGCGCCGGGCCCCCTCCTCTCCTCCCCTCTTTCTTCCCTTCCTCTCCCCGCGCCTTCAGCCCGTCGCCCCGCGGCGCGCTCCGCTCTTTCATTCCTCCTCCTCCTTCTCCCGCCGCCGTCCACGTCGCCATTTTGTCGGCGGGGGGAGCGGGCCGGGCCGGCGGCCCCGCGATGTCGGGGGGTTCCCGTGTGCCGGGGGGGGCGAGGCGCCGGGATGCGGCTCCGCGAGGGGGGGGGACGGCGCGGTGCGGCGGGGAGCGGGGGGATGGGATACGTCGTGCCTGTAGGAAAGGCGGTGGGAATTAAAAGGGGCGAAGAAAGCGCCGAGAGGAGGAAAGGGAGAACGCGTGCGTTGGGTTCGGTGCTGAGGATGTGTGCCGGTTTGTCCCCAAAGCTGCGGTTGTTTCCCAAAAGGAGGCGGGATGGATGGATTGCGCCTCGCGGGAGGCGGCCGGCGAGCCTTTCATCTCCTATTATGCGCCGGTTTTGTTCGGAAAGGGACGATTTTCGGCCTCTGGAGCTTAAGAGAAGCGTGGCGGTGGGGGAGGCGGCCGCCGAACAATGTGAGTTGGGGAGGATGAATAATTCACCGAGGATGGTGAGCTCAAATTAGAGAGAGAGAGAGGGAAATAAAGGCCGCGGAGCTTTTGTTGCACGACGAAGTTATGGAGTCGGGGCGCTCAGGTGATGGGATCTTCCGATGGGGCGCTCCGCCAATGCGCTGTGCGGAGGATCGGATGCTGCGATGCCGCCTGCGAGGGGGCAGCGCTTGGCTGAAGTGATGGTGGGGCCTTTTTTGAGGTGGGCTGTCTCTGCGTTGGTATTCGAGGGTCGGCTGGGATAAGCGGGCGGTATGGAAGTGGGGCTGGGGAGGAGTTGGCTGAGTGCTAAAATGGATGTGGAGCTTTGTGCCGAGCTACGGACACGCAGCGTGGGGCTGGGAGCGCTCTGCCTCTGTGCCGTGCCTCTGGGACAGTGCCATCTCGGTGCTAATGTCACCGGGATGGACGAGCCGAGGCTTTTCGCTTTCTATTCTGTTCCTCTTTGGTACTTTTTATTTATTTATTTATTGCAATCTCCTTATCCTGGAAGTAATCTGCTTTCTTCAGAATGCAAGAATCACTGTGCGTGGCTTATCCTACCCTTCCTAAAGGGAGGGCTTAAGAAGGAGCGTTCGTTGTCTCCTGCTTCCCATAGACAGAGTTCAAGGCTGAGAATGTTTCTTGTGAAGTAGCGAGGAGTACTGAGGTTACCTCTGTTGTGGGGTGTGCTTTAATTTAAAACATAAAGCTGGGGCTGTGCTATGCTCGTCCTGGGGCTGCGAGCCTGCAGTTGAGCAAAGATATTAAAGTGAAAAAGGAAGGATGTGAGCTCAGCAGAGAACTTGCTGTAAATCTCAAGCATTGCTCAAGAGCCTGGGTTGGTGTAGAAGGGCTTAGGTTTGACAGCGTTCAGAGTACCTGTGGGGAGAGCCCCCTCCTGTCCTGTCCTTTGATGGGAAGGCTTGGATTGGAGAGGTTCTTTCAGCATGTGTTAGGGTCATTTCTTGCCGTGCCTGCATGTGGGTGTTTATCTCTCAGTAGTTAGTGAAGCTTGTTGTTTGCTAATGATGTGAAATCGGGAATGATGCAGGAATCAGGAATTTGACCCTGTGTGTCCCTCATTCTTACATAAGTGAAATTCAGTCATCACAGTAACTGGAAGCAGATTCACTTATGGGTTTGTGGCATGCATCCCTCTGGGTAGTTCCAAACTTCAGTCTCATTTAATTTCCCAAGGAATCTTGACCCCCCCATGTGTATCAGCAATGCCATTATGCACTGACAGTTACTTGGATTTTAGCTTTTCCTCACTAATTGGAGCATTTTTATGTGCTTCTCATAGTTTTTCCCCCTTTTGTTGCAAGGAATCGGTTTGTCTCAATGCATGGAGTGAGTAAAACTGTGTTCTCGTGAGCTTTGCTTCTATCTACCATTTTATTTAGGATTAGAAACTTTAAGTATTCATTCAGGAAGCCTTTGTTCAGGTGGCTCACGCTGGGACCAGCTTTCGATCCATTCTGCAGTATGATACTTTGTTATTAGGAGAGTGAATGCACCATTTAGGGTTACTGGTTACTTAAAAACAATCCTGGTGACAAGGAGGTTTTGGACAGCATCCCCTTGAGAGCTCTGGGTCTTCAGGTGGTATGGAAGAGTGATATAGGGCAGTGAGTTGAGCATCTGAGAAGCTGAGGAAGCTTTCCAGTTTCTTATAGTTGGGACTTGTATCATCTGGCATCTCAGAGGCTGATAGGAAAAAGCGAGGTTTTTCTGCTGCATCTCTGCCATGGAGGTCAGAGCCCAAACCTGCCTGGAGTGCCCGCTTTGGTGCTGCTGGCTCTGATCCTTAAACCTGCGCGGGGCTGAGAGGATCTGTGTGTGCTGCTGCTTTCTGTCTGTGCGTTTCTTTCAGTGCCGGTGGAACCGAGCCACCATTAATGGGGTTGAAAGCTAACACAAAAACCTTTTGTATGTATGATAACTGTGCCTTTCTGTGCTGGAAGAAGAGAAGAAAACTTTTTCAGTCTTCCATAGAACCTCCCTGCAGGTATGGGGAGGGCAGAGCGGTTCATGGATTACATAAAGTGGCTGTTCTTAACCGCTTTCTGGATTTTTCTGGATTGTTTGGCTTCCCTTAGGACTTAAATGGCACTGCCAGACTTGTCTGTTCTTTGCTGTTTCCTCAAACTTGAAGTGCCTCTGCTAGAAGTGATCAGAATTCACTTTTCAGTGCCCGCTAAAATGAAGGCAGCAGCGTAGTGCTGTGGCACTGCCATCTGCTTTTCAAGGCACAAAATGAGCAAGGAACAGCTGTGCAGGATTTGCCCGCTGTGGTTACTTTTTGTTAATTTTGCACTGTTGGTGGTTTGGTTCGCTTTTGTAGGTGAAGGTTTGGCTATCTGGTAGTGCGTTGGTGGGAGCAGCAGGAGGGGGTTTCTGGTTTTGTTGAGGGATGTTTGCTCTGTCCTTTTAAAACAACCTCCCCAGCCCCTCTGTGGCACACTTACAGTGCTCTGCACCGAGTGGAGAGCTCTGGGGTGGGTGTGCTGGGGTGCTCGGGGCTGTTGGGGGGCTGGGATGGCAAAGGGCTGTGTGCTGATGCTGGCACCTGAAGCCTGGCAGTTGGTGAGCTACTGATTTAAAGGTTGAGGTCTGATGTAGCAAATCTGTGTTATTTCCTCCACTGTTCAGGGCTTCCTTAGCTTAAGCTAAAGTTATGTTAAAATATGGCCTTTGTAAGCCCTGAGAAATGTGATTCTGTGCCTGCTGCCACCAGACCAGGGATCCGAGAAGACCATACTGTTCCCAATGTAACGCCACTGAGACATCTAACAGCGTGGGTGTAGTTAGAGCTGCTTGTTCCTCCCCCACGTGGAGTGAAAACAACTTGATAGACCTTTGTTCCCTCATATCCTTGAATTATGTGCCTGGAGTTTATAAAGCTGTTCCCAGGAATCTGATTGCTGATGGTGAAGTTGGGAAAAAGAAGTTCAGCCATTCACAACGCTATCTAATGTTGGCAGTGTTTTGGAGTAAGCACGAACGCTTCTGAAGCTCTTAAGAGTGTGCGTGTTCTCCTTGGTGTGTTTCTTATCTGAAAGCCTTGAAGACTATTACTGAACCTATGTAATAAAATAGGTTACATTCTTGTGTGTTCAGGCTGCACAGGAATCACGCCGCCCTGCTGTGTCTCAGGCTGGATTTCAGCTGGGTTCTCATGACTTTTTCCCTATAAGAGGGAGCTTTGCAACACAGAAACCACTGTTTTTGTGTACTCTCTTTTATACTGCAGGGGAAAAATGGTCAGCGTTGTCTCATTGAGAGCGTGGTGTTATGATACGCTAACAAAATAATTCTCAGGCATTGTTCAGTCAGGCCAGGTGGGAGGTATGGCATGGCTCAGCGGTGGCATAAAGGAGCACCGAGATTTTCCTGATACTGCTCTTTTAAGGAGATGTAAATGCAGATCAGATTACAGTGTGTTCTTTATAAACAAAACACTTCAAAACAAAAACAAATCTTGCAAGAACTTCAGTGCCTCTTGTGTTGTTCACTGATGCCCAAAAGGAAAGAGGAATGTTGCAGATGACGAGTCATCAGCTCATGTGCTGCTTTTATCTTAACCTACACGGGTATACAGGCAGGTGTTTACATGCCTCCAAAAATCCTATGAAAAGAACTTAGACCTTAATCACCTTTTCATGTCATAACAGCCCCTTCTCTTTCACATTTGAGAAATTTTTGGAGCCTCTCTCAAGAACCTTCTTTCATATTAAGGCAGGCAGGAGAATCTGTTTTCCACTGAGCGTTGTTCCAAGATGGGAGATGCGTTGGGGTTTTGTGGCCTTGAGGTGTATAGAAATGGCCAAGGATAAGAGAGAAGCCTTTGCACTTCAGTGACAGAAAATTGAGGAAAGATGCAGGTTTCCAAATGACAATGGGCTACAAAGGCTAGCAGGGGCTTCCTCTACTTGAGATGTCTTGTCAACCTTCATAGAATTTTGTTCTAAGCTAAATAAGCTCTGAAGTGATTGGAAACATGAAATCAAATGAATACATGACAGCACATATATATATGTATATATATACATATATTTAAATACAGTTTATGTAGGTGACGAATGCTTTGGGGTTCTTTGATGTGGAGCCATAGCCTCAGTTGATGTAAATTAGCACAGGTTCATTGAAGCTATGCCTGTTTGTACCAGCCTGGGGATTTGATGCAAGATATCAGAATAAGTGCAATGATAAAGATAAGTCTCATCACATTCGTGTGTCACTTCTTTCTGTTGGAGCCCAATGCTGTGAGGACCTGTACAGCAATGTGGTGTTTTAAAATGTTGAGATATTTTACCCAGACACTTGAAATGCGTTGTCCGAAGCTGAAGAACTGCTGCTTCAAGAAGACGCATTAGTAGTTCCTTTAAGATAGCTAACGCATAGTAGATGTACATCATAGGCTGTGTAGAGAAACTGTACCTTCTGTTTAATTCGGTGTGGTATGGATGAATTCTTGTGAAGCATTCAGATGCAGACTGTTACTTGCTACGCAAAAGTAGAGCCTGCATTTCTAGTGAAGAACTGACAAAAGTGAATCGGAGTTTGTGTGAAGAAATCTGTGCTCTTCCATTTACGACAGTGTGAGGTTTTACTCAACAACTTTGTAATTTCCAAAGTATCCCTTTCAGTTCAGTTTGTAATAATCCTGGAAGCGCTGCCTGAAAAAGATGACCCATTTTCTTTAGCAGAATGCATCACTAAACCAAGAGCAGACTGGTGGTGTTACAATTCTTACGTATCAGAAAGGAAAAGCATGCTGAGGTCAAGAGTGTTGTTGGTGAGGTTATTTCGTGCTGCTCACCACTGAGAATAATAACCGCACTGTTACGCTGGAGGGAGTCAGAGGTTGGCTTCCTCACATTTTCCCCATGCTTACACCCACTGCAAGAGGTGGGAATACACTGCAAGGAGCTGAAGACTTGAAGCGATCCGTGTCGAATATAACAGCTGCAGCCAGGACGCTTTAAATGAAGTGATTTAGCTGCTGATGAGCACGTTCAGCACTTGGTTCTTCAGGGAGGGGCTTTTCTCTTGCGAACTGCTGACTGTGCAGCTGATATCACCTTAGGATTTTTATCCTTACTATTGATGTAAGCATTTTTCTGGACTCCGGGTTCGTTATTCATATGGGAAAAATAAAATATCCTTATTTCAACTCATTTTCATTTGTTTCTAAAACCTTTGATAATGAAATACCCTATTAAGTGAAAGCAGATGAGGAATGTAAAGTGAAGAGAAGGGTAAGAATGTGTGTTAGAGCCTTTGTGTTGAAGTCCTTTGACCTCTGGTCTGAAAAGTTTGAATACAGTACCATAAAATATAGCTTTAAAACCCACAGTTTTAAACTGAACTTAGGTATTTTATCATGAGTGTACATCTGTCTGAAGATAGAGCAGTTCATAGCTAAAATATTGGTAACTGAGAGCATGCTCAAGTGAGGAACCCTTCTCAGGGATGTGTTCTGCTGCTCTGTGCGCCTCGTGGAAGGCAAAGACATTAACAGCAAGAGTGCTGAAGGGAGGAGAGCACTCGGAGGGCAGTTCTGCCAAGCCCACATCCAGCTATATCACAGAAGTTGTGTTTTTTCCTTAATAATAAGCACGGTGTAACTACTACGCATCTTCCATCCTGAAGGATGGAACACAGCACTTATTTGGCTTTTTTTTTTTTAGAAGACAGCCTTTTTTTCTTTAATAACTTAGTTGAAAAAAAATCTTAATGTTCTCACATCCAACCGTTCTGTGCCTTATGGTTATTTTTATACAGTGAACTACTGTGCAGAGTGAAAATATCAGGATATTACTCAATGTAGTAAGACACAGCAGAATCACTTCACCATGCTCTTAATTAGAAGTACTAATTTTGGAAGCTTTTACCTTCTTACACTTTCTAAGCAGGGAGGTGGGAAGGTTTTCAGGTCACTTTGAGGCCAAGCTCAGGTGATGGATAATCTTGGAAGTGTGATGTTGTGCTGGGTTCAGGAATGCCAGGCTCTGCTGCTGGCTATCATGCACCACAGTTTGCCTGTCTGTAGAACAAGCTGCAGGGGTCCCTGCTCATAGCAGAGGAGTTGGACTAGATGGCTTTTAAGGATCTCTTTCAATGCAAACAATTCTGTGATTCTATTATTTGTGGTCTTGGGAGTAAGACCTCTTAGTGTGTACTTCGTGTAGCTCAGTGGGCTCTGGTCAATGAGAGCCAATTCCCACTGCTTTGCAAACAGCAGTAGATTTTGAAGGCAGTGCTCATTCAGAAAGCTTGTGCTGCTGTAGCTAATTCAGCTCCAACTGCCTGCTTGCTCTCTGAGTCTGTCAGGGTACTTTTCAGTCAGGGTTTTTTGATGGTGTTCAAATTACAGTAAATGTCTGCAACCACCCGAATGGGAAGAAAACAGGTCAAATTGCTTTGTCAGAAGGAAATGTACAAAGGAATGAAATTTAACCAATAGTTTACGTATAGAAGCATTGTCTCTGAGCTTTAGTATCACGCTAGATTTTGCAGTTAAGTCCTTTTCAAAATCTAGGTTACCATATTTAAATAATATATTTTCTTTGTTGGATTACTGGGGTTTAAGTTCATTAATTCATAATAAGTAAGACTTTTATCTGGAAGGTCACATGCTTGTGACTACACACGAGATTAAGGTGCCGGATTGCTCTCACAAGAACTCCACGTGGATTACAAAATAAGTTAATGGGTAAATAAAATGGGCCATAATGGCAAAAGCAATGATCTTTAAAAAGCAAGTTACGTAAAAGCAAGAAGAGCTGAAGCTGTACCACAGAGCTCATCGTGAGCTGAGAGATTGGAGGAGTTGTGGAGCGCAGCCTGAGAAGGAAGGAGCACCCTTCCAAACCGACTGGAAAAAAAATTCTGGGAAATCTGCATGCAAATACAGTTCCTGGAAAGCTTGTCCCTCGCTGTTCTCAACTGAAAATTCAGACTTGGCCTCGTGTTGGTGAGCACAGGCTGAAATTCCTTCCCCATACTACCAGGAGGAGGTTTGGATGCCGGCAATGCGCGCTCCTCAGGCAGGTGTGTGTCGTGAACGCCGTCCTCTGAACCACTTTGCTCTCTGCCTCTCCTCCAGTTAAACAGCAGGGATGGCAGCTCCCTCTCAAGCCACCGTGTGCCTGGGCACCTTCAAGGGACAGGGATTTCTGAAGGGAAAAGGGGGAAAAGCAGGCACATTGCCTGTGTGTGCTGGGTGGGAGATGAACAGGCGTTGTTTGTGTGCTGTGTTTTGTTTTAGTCAATCATTAAGTCATCATTAACTTGCCATATGTTTAGCTAACTGGATTTGAGTGGTGTGCTTTGCTTACATTTTGAATTGTTTTTCCTAGGAAGGCCTCTTTAGGGAAGTAGAATAATGCTGCTTTAATTTCTCTGGTAGGCTTCTCTGGGACTTCTTCCCATGGCAGAAGAATTCAGTAAGCGCTGTGGCAAGCAGCCCTGAGCAAAATCAAACTAGCAGACAGTGAAGAAAAACAAATAACTGCATGCTCAGCACAGTTGAGTATAGCACGGCTGTAACGTGCTTTTTGGCAGCCTATGCCTTTCCAGTGGGCTTGTATCTGGTGTGCAGCTGTGCGGTGGCAGGTGAGAGCTGTTGGTGTAGCTGAGCCCTCATGAACAGAGCTGGTCATGGTTGGGTATGGGTGGCTGTGAGGAGTGACCTGCCAGGACCTGAATCAGGAAAGATGAGGCTGGATTAATTAACACATGCACAATAGCTATTTCACATGGGGATTGAAAACACCTACAGAGTAAAAATCTGAATAGAGAATCACTAAGTTAGTATGAATGAATGTGCAGCTAGAAAGGATAGAAAATAAATAGCAGCAGTAAAGCAACTTACAGGAAAAAAAAAGAAGAAAGCTGTGTAATACTGTGTATACAAGGTGATGATTTAAGAAAGGCAAAGTTCACATGGCACATGTTTTAAGACCTGTCCATTGACCAATTTTTAATCTTGTTAATATTTTTTTTGTTTAAATTTATTGGTTACTAATGGCATTTTCCAGGGTTCTTCTGGGTCTTGGATGCTGGTCTTAAGTAAGGAGGAATATGGCAGATGTAAATGTGGCTGTGAATTCGTTTTATATTTAAGGAGGGGAAAGCTGGGGGCTATTTTAGAAGAGTGGGGAGTCACTCGTAGAACTGTGCAGTGGTGCTGGGGTCTTGGAGGTGATTTGGTGAGCAATGTATCAGTATATAGCAATATAGAAGATGTTCTGGCCCAAATAGTCCGCATGGCCATTCTTAGAGGAACTGAACATTCAGGTGCAGAGGCTGCACTAACATATAACTGGTGCATGTTAGAGTTGCTGGTCCAGATTTTGCTTGCTGCAAAAGCCTGCTGTAAAACTTAGTTTATATTCAGGGTGCCGTACTTGAAAGACTTTCTCGTATGGGGGCAGTGAGTGGAAACCTGAGTAATGTCCTTCAGCTGCAGTGAAACCTGGTGGTGAAATATGGTTTTGCCTTGCATGTCAAGCTCTGGTAATTTCTGGAACTCAGTTGTTTGTTCAGCTATTACATGCAAACATCTTTTACATAGATGTGCAAAGAATTGGTTCAAAAATTGTCAGTGAAGCACTGTTTTCTATGTATATTATGTATATCCTGCATTAGATTGCTTTCTGCTTCTATATTCCGTGGCTAGAAACACAAAATGGAAATGAATGTCTGGCAGTGAAATTGGGCAGGAAACATCATACCTGAAAATGCAGGCAATTTCCTGCCTCGCATGGGCATTTCTGATATTTTCATTGCACGTATAGTCCCCTTTTCAACTGCGATCATCTTCTGAATCATCTTCTTAGGTGCTTTCATGTGCAACAGACTGAAGGTTGTGATAGATATCTTAAGTTTTTGATGCTGATCTTTCTTAATCAGAAAGATTGGGTTCCTGTTGCTCTTACAGGATTGTATTTTTGTTGCTAAGATGGAGATTTTTAAACATAGGCCCTTTTGAAAAATCTCTCTTAAATTATATAATGTATTCAAAATAGTTTTGAACTGGTTCCCATTTTATTGTTTGGAGTCCCCTTCCTTGAGCTCCCTTTTATTCTAGCTGAGAGAGCTCACTTCACAAATGTATTTTCTTTACAGAAGTTAAACATCCTTTAATTGACTACGGCACCATTTTCTGGCAGCTACACAGTGTGCTTTTTCATTTACTTTGTGCAACTGGAAGTAACAAAGCTTCCATTTGCAACAGCATAGGGTATTTTTTTTTTTTTTTGCTTTCTTGTATTTGGTGACATCCCATGTTGAGGCAACTCTGACTTCACTTGGTAATTAAACTTCATTTATGAAAGACCTTTTCCCCATTAATTTGATCCATGAAAGAAATGCTCTTTCAAGCTGGAGGTTAATCTTCCCGTTTAAATTGCTGGGTTTTACCCAGATTAGTTACAGCTTAGTTTTCAACAACAGCTAAAAATAGTAAAGCGTTCTGCTGTACAGTTTAAATGTCTATCTATAGTAGTAGCCTTTCTCGTAAGGAAATATATAGTAAGAGGGAGACCTGGGTCTGCTGCTGGGACATCACTGTTACGAACATTTGGGCTTTCCTTAAGTTTTGCCCATTAACACTGGGCTTCAGCAGGCAGTGCTTGATTCGCTTGCTCTGGGTTTCATTATTAACAGCAGCTCTGTGAGCTTGATTTGAGCGATATTCAAGTCAGTAATTAGTAATTTAAGGGCCACGAAGAGTTCTGACTTCTCTGTTGAAATCTGTGCTGAGAGTCCTAAAACCAAACATCTAGAATCCAGCTGAAATGTTTTCAAGAATACGGAGCTTTCAGAGAGAAAACAAATACACAGGAAAGGACAGTTTCCATCTCTTGCATTGCCTTTCCGTATGTTTCTTTTTTACTTCTGAGCCTGACAAATGCTCAGACTTGAGTGCACAGCATTACTGCTGCAGCACAACTTTAGGTAAAAAGTGCTGTCTGCAGTTGAAAGGGACGCTATAGTAAAGGTCTGGCATCTATGCCAATAGAACCAGTGACTTCAAATAATTCTGTAGTAGAAGGGGCTGTTTGCAAGTGAAGGGATCCGGAGTGAGTAGCTAACAAAGGAAAATTAAAGGTGAAACTGTTTAAGGAGGCATAAGTACCTGTATTACTTTTGTCAGAGGCAAAACCTGTGGTCATAGAAAAAGGGCAGAATTGGGAGTGGTTTTTCACCTCCACCCTTAGTTTTCCACTGAGAGAAAAGATACTCGAGGCCTGACTTCAGTAAGAAATGTTTGATCCATTCAGTTTCAAATAGCTGAAGTGTTTTTTCAGTACCATTAAAGCTCAGGCTGCTTGTGGTGACTTTCAGGATATTCCTGTATGTCCGGGGCCTCGGGATTCTTAGGCCAAGATATCCATTTCTCACTCTTCAGGTTGTGACTGAGTGGAGAGAAATCTGTAAGATAAGAGATATCACCAGTTACTTCGTGCTGCACTTCTGAGAAACACAAGCTATGGTCACAGAAACTGATAGACGTGGTGCATGTCAGGATTTTTTTACTAAGACAATCAGAATTTAGTTATCAGAAGGTCTCCATTTGTTGGAAAAGATCAAGTTAATTTCACAAAGAATTCTGATGGCTTACGCGGCCTATAAAACAACTTTTTAAGCTCCCTTAATATTTCAAGGCATTCATGCTTGCAAGGTCAGCCCAGAAAGCACGATCACTTGCATATTTCTGCACAAACTAAGCAGCTTCTCTGGCTGTTGCAAGTAGCACATGATTTATGCATATATTTAACTGCTTCCATTGAATCTGGTTCCTTATTTCCCTGGTAATATCAGCTTGTGAGTCACTTTCTTCTGTCACTCACAGTGCCTCTCATAAGATGATGTGCTAATTAAAAAGCTTTATTATTTTTGCACAGATCCACAGACATAGCAAAGGTAATTTGGTAATGGCCTACTGAAATGAGAGAAGTGTCATTCCTGAACTGTTAGTAGCAAATATAATACAATATAACAAAGGTCTATTTTCTGCCATCTTCAACTAGTAACACTTGCTCTCTTCATGATGACATTCAAAGGCACATGCTTTGAATTATAACAACAGTATTCATAGAGATACATTTATCTTTCATGCAAGTAAATGGAAAAAAAGAGGATCTACTGATCAGTACAACTGTGTTTGGCATCTCAATTACATGCAAAAAGAAGACAAGATGCCTTCAAAAGATGCGTGTGTGTATGTATATATATGTGTGTGTGTGTATATATGTATATACACACAATGCAAAAGTATAATATATTAGTTTCCATAGTCCATTTAAAAATAAAAGCACATTTAACTGCAGTGACCTGATTTCCACTGCTGTGAGTACAGGGAGAAGGGGACGATTATTGGCATTATTGAATGGCTGAGGATCGTGGTTGTTTTTATGCCTGCTGCTAGTGAGCTGTCCTTTACTTGATGTGTTCTGGGGGAGGCAATGGAAGAGGATACACTGGGAAAAGAGAAGTGGGAGAGGGACTTTTCCAAACACTTGAAAAGCAGGACACCTCATAGTAAATTTGCTTATCTGACCTGTTTGGCAGGCTTTGTAAGGATGATGGCTTTAGCATGTGAGGGATGAGGTGGTATAAAGGGAAGAACTTGGAGAGTGTAAATGGTATTACTAGAGCATTACACTAGAAATAACGTAAGCTGTAACATTTTGGGGGGAAGGTAGGGGCTGGGGGGAAGCAGGTTTTGGAGGCTAAAGAGGCAGAAGTCGGT
>PPHD01023133.1:0-12575 GCA_002909625.1 Bambusicola thoracicus | reverse complement strand
TTGCACCCACAAAGCTGGAGTTGGCCTGTACCCACCTGCTGCCACAAAGAGCTGTTCTGCACTTCCCCGCTATTTGGTTCCAGTGAATGACACGAGGGTCACACAGCACACAGGTAACCCTTGCCCAGCACCCTATCCCAGTCTCCACTCAAAATTTCCTTCTGCAAGCAGCAAGTGGTGCAACCAACAGCGAGCATTCAGCATTCTCCATACACACCTTTCAGTCATAAATCTCAGTCTGCTGTAAGATAACAAAGCACTTGGTTTTCAATCTTCTGCTCATTCTCCCCAACAGTATCAGCAGGCTCTTGGGGCTGAACTTATTTGCAACCTCTCCTAGCATCAGCTATTGCCTGGTCTACCCCACGTCACATTTCTTCTCTTTTACCCAATCACTTTGGGAAGAAATTTGGGGATTTTAAATAATTCTAGCACTGAACATCCTGAATTAATAAGTGACAACTCTGCATAATGACAACGTTTAGGGGGCATTTTGCATTTGTAAGATACACATTAATATTTTGATGCAATTGCTGATCCAAGTGTAAGTTTTAATTTAAAACATATTCATCTTACACTTCATCCTGTGGCAGCTCTGTACAGCAGGGTGTACACAGCTAGCACTAACAAATAACAGAACAGGTAAAGCTCAAATAAATTAATGGAAACCTTTTTAAAAAAAATCCCATTGATTTTATAACTTCAGCAGTGCAGGAGTACAAGAAAGCACTGCACAATAATCTGACAGAACAAAGCCCACTCATCTCTCCTCTCAGCATCTAATGATAAATGCAACTAGGTAACCACCATGCATGCTCCAACACAGGGAGCTTAGTTAAGTGCTTGGCTTTATAATCAAACATGCTATCAACAGCAGTAAGACTCACTTGGATACAAGTTTGGGAGAACCAACCCGCTGGGGGTAATCAGTGACCCGTAAGTCTTAACTCCCAAATGTAGCTACCTGCATTTCTAAGTCCTCTTTTTTGCATTTTAAGCATGAAACTTCTTTTAGTTCCTACAACTAATACAAGACAAGCATTAGCTACTCTACTACATGAAGTCAATTATCAGCCTACCTTAGGAAAATGAATTATCAGAACCTCACAAAAATCTGATGTATTACCCCCTAAATGCTACCCGCTCCCTCAAGTCCAAACACTGTCATAATACAATTACATACATGCATGAGATAATTATTTTAAGCTATATGTGGAGAAGTTTGCAGTGTCTATATTATTAATAAGAGAGATGAAATTCTGTACTAAGCCACTTGACACTTCCCTTATAAATTTAAAAGTGAAGCCTTTATGCAACTACAGCAGATGTAAGAACTGGCTGGAGGACAGAGAGAACAAGGGCACCCTAAAATAGGAAGGTTTATTCGCTGGGAAAAAAAAATAAAAATACCTACTATTTCTTCCCTGCTGGTGAGCACTTAAGAGAAATGTTGAGGAGGAAACTAAATGAATAATCATAATGTGAACGTGCTTCACATTCCCCTCTTCTCACCTCCTTCAAAGTTTTATCGCAGCCTGCATTAATTCCCTACAGTACGCATTCCCAACCACTTCTCTCACGTCCTGCCTTGAAAGCCCTCCGTAAAGAACTCTCATCCTGCTGCAGCTGCACCGGCAGCCCCCTAAGTGAGGCTGCAACTGCTGCAGCAGGCAGTGTGGGCCTGCCGAACTCCCTGCCCCACTAACTCAGTGCTGGCTACAGAGCATAAATCAGTGCCACATGCAAGCATGCTAGCCATGAGAAATGAGCTGCTGCACACACCGGGCGATGGATGACAGGGCAAGGAACGGCACTTTCCAGAAAGGGTGCCAGATGTAAAGTTCGAACAAGACCCCCTACTCAATGCACTGCGCCTCGCTCATATTTCACACAGCACACTTCCCACTTCTCAGGCAATTGCATTTCAATTACCAGCATAGAAAGAATTCAGCGCACACGTTCCGCTCTAAAGTTCAGGGGTTTTAAACACCTAGTGAAAAAACAATCCTTCATCCTGTGACAGGAGAAGGAAACCTTTACGCAGATTGGTATTTTGGCTTTTCCATCTTCAGTGATCCAGATTAATGCAAACACAAACCGTAATCTTCACAGTTGTCATTTTCACAAGGTGGCTTTTACTTTCGGAGCGTTTAAAGCAGACAGCATGTATTTATTTACATGAACAAAAAAAGAGAGCAGCGCAGCATTCAGGCACCATCACGTTATCCTCATCATTTTCCTGTTTTGAAACAACGTGGAGAAAACGTGGGAAAAAGCTCCAACTTCCTAGTATTTTCCTTTGCTAATTGGTACCAAAGGGAAAAAAAAAATCACAATCAGCACAGTTATTGCATCTAATTCAGGCTGTGGGAAATCAGAGCCAAGTTAAATATTTCATTCACACACATGCAGAGCAAACAGCAAAGGCCCTTTCGTTCGATCAGCTATTCATGCACTTGTGGAGGTAATCTCGGGCAAAGGCACAGTAACCAAGCACTGAGCGGTCATTAGCAGCAGGTAATAAAAAAGAGCCCCATAACATTACCTCATCCTGAACACTCATCCAAGCTTTGTGAAACTCGGTCAGTACACAAGGAGAAGATACAAAGATTTAACCAGCTAACCACAGTGACACTGCTGTACACTGCAAGCCTACTGAATCACACAATGGCCAGGGTTGGAAGGGATCTCCAGGATCATGAACCTCCCCCCCTTCGCCCCTGCCACAGGCAGGGCCACCAACCTCCCCATTTAATACTAGACCAGGCTGCCCAGGGCTCCATCCAACCTGGCCTTAAACACCTCCAAGGACAGGACATCCACAGCCTCTCTAGGCAGTCTGTTCAGCACCTCACCACTCTCCTAGTAAAGAACTTCCTCCTGACATCCAACCTAAAATTTTCCCTCCTCCAACTTCAAACCACTTCCCCTTGTCCTACTGTTATCTACCCTTTCAAAGGGATAATTACTGCTTCATCAACTACGCCAATGTTGAATTCTAAATAGAAGCAGAAGTTAAAAGGCATTTTAAAAATTCAAGCAAGCAAGCAGAAGTATTGACCTATAACTCTTCAGTCATCTCAAATCTCTGAGAAAGATAAAATCATAAAAGAAGTAAGAATGTCTTCATGATCATGCTTGACTTAATTAAAGCTTTTAATCATATATCCTTGCACCTTCTTCAGCTGCATTCTTTACTCACAGACCACACAATCCTCCCTCTTTCCACTTTTACCACAGTAGCCTGAGGAACTGGAGATAGCTTTGTTTGGCCTGCATCAACTAGGAAACTAATCAACAGCAGACACATTGGCTATGACCTTCACGGACATGATTTTCTTTCCTCATCTTACTTCCCACTACTTGTATTTAACACAATGTCCCTTTCAACAGCAGACTGCCAAACGAACAGTTTGGATCTTCTGGCTGTCTAAGCACCAATTTTCCTTGAGACAACATAAGGAGATGTTTTCTCTCCATTACAGGAAGGGAAAAGGCCACCTAGGCATCCACAGAAAACATTTACATTTGACTAATTCAAACAGAACCTAAGTGAATTAAACAAGTCTGTAGTTCAATAAGTACCACCTAAAGATAGCTACCAGCCAATACACTGTGTGATAAAGATCATACCATATTCAGCACGTGCTACATGACTTTAGCAGAAACAACAGTTTCTGAACCATACCTACAACTAAACAACAGAAAACCAACACACAAACATTAATCAGGGTCATCTGTCCAGGCAGATGGTAGAAGGCAGACATCTGATTCCATGAGGAGATAGGCTTACATAGAGAACTGATTTTGGAGACAGAGGTAATACCTAGGTACATACTTAGAAAAATCAGAGAAGTTTCCCTGTACACCGAAGAAAGGCCTGTGTATCCAAAAGCTGGCCTACTTTTTCCAAGCTAGGTATTCAGTCGATCCAATACAAATGCACAGTCTGCCTTCAGAGTTATCCTGCACAGATGATGAGGGACAAGAAAGCTAAGCAGGTGAAGGGAAGACACCATTCGTTAATCAGATAACATCTACACCATTCTCCATACCTTCTTCTCCGCCTGCCCTCATAGCCACACAGAGAGAACACATCCTTTTAGAGCAACCCTGTCTGCGTCACCATCTTAAAGAAACCTTAGCAGCTCCAGGGTATATGCAGCACAAATTCACTGTGGTAGTTACTGGCTGAGCGGCCCTCCTTTTGCTCACAAATAACCAAAACAACCCAAACCCCAAGCTTCACTTGCCATGTTTATGCTATTCATATCAGGAAAAATATTGTCAGCATAGGTGGTCAAAGCTGTGCACAAACAAAAGGAACTTATTCTAGAGCTATTTGCATCCTCAAAATTAATAGATGCACCTAAGCAGTGTTCTGTGTTTTAGCAGCACTTCTGTATTAAAGTTTGCAACAAACGCTAACAGAGGCCAGAAACTCATCACCAACTTAGTTAATGGAAATAATGACAGAAATAATGTGAATAAGAGATCAACTAAATCACTATTTGTCTCAAAGGCATGTAGAACTTGGCAACGTGCTGGCAAACTGATCCGAGGACACACACCAAGAAAAAACAATTACAGCAACCTCTGCTATGCTATCTGAAAGGTGTAGATTTACATTTCTTACAGCCTTGGACTAATGCTATTTAGAGTTTCCACTTACAGTAGCTTGAAAAGCAACCAGTATTTCAGTTATCTGCATTCTGGATGCATGTCAGAGGACATGTTAGCTCAGGCAACTGAATTCTGATCCGTAATACTAAAGCTCTGGTTACAGCAGCAAGTGATGAAATTGCCAGTATTTTACTTCATTTTGAAAGGCTGACGCAACACATTTGTTAATTTACTATACAATTCTATATCCTGCACAACGATATATACATTGTGTTTCTACCACTTGAATGTGTCTTTACAAGCCACCCGAGCAGGACAGGAAGTGTTAATTATTCACCAGAAAGATTTCTGGTCTTGTTTGAATTAGTCACAGGAGAACATTAATAATAAAAGGAAATACTGCATCACAGAATAATGGATAATAATGGGCTCCTATCTTCATCAAGAGAGCACTACAAAACCACCTGAGACTTCCAGATGCGTAATGCAGGCGGTTCTTGCTCTGCTAATTGCATAGCAACCCTTATGATTGAAAGAAACTTCCTCCACCCACCACAAGTGCTTCCTTCAACATGAATATCCTTGGAAACAACATGTCAATGGGTCAACACTGTTTTACTGCAAGTCCTGATTTAAAACAAACACCTCTCTATGAAGAACGGAGCTTGGGAACCTGTAAATACTCCTTGCTGTCAGGTCTTGCAATCAAGAATCTTAAACCACTGTGGAATTAAATAGAGCAATATGGTTCATTAATGATGGAAAACATCCAGGTGAGAAAGCACGGTCCAACTGACGTATACGCTCACAGAGCTAATAATACATCTTTTCCAAACTTGAACGAAAAGAAAAGAACATGTATTTAAAAAAGGAAAAAACAATGTTAAAAAAAAGAGAACAGTGTTCAGCAGTAGGGACACAATATCCCTGTACTTGGAATCACCAGACCCAAGCAGAAAGTTAAAACAGCAGTATGTTCAGTACCCGAAATAATAGCAACTACCCTGTTGCACTAGCAAACTACAGGCAAAAAAGAGGGCACATAGCAATATTCCACACTCTCGTTTATCATATCTAATCTAGAGAAGAAATGTACTCTAAAATATGTACACCACGAGTCTCACAAATACTCCACGCACTCGACAATAGTAGGAGTTATGAGCAGAGTCAGTCATTTCCTTAAATCAAATAAGGAGTCAATTTGCTCCATCTTCAGTTAATTATTATTTGCAAGGCAACTTTAATTTCAATTACTTTGCAATGAAGTATTAATCACAAAGAACTCAGTGCCAAGAAGAAATATCCGAAGTGTTCAGATACTATTGTTAATTGCTTTCTTTTGAAAGCTCAGAAATGAATTACCGCTTAGGTTAGTCAGGTAAGTTGTAGGTATGTGTGGATCATTCCTGAAAGCGCTTTATCAATTACAGCACAATTGATGGCTCATTTCATGACTGTATTTTCCATTTTTTAACATTTTGAGCATTTTTTAAAACATGAAATCACACTGCTTTCCATAATAGTGCTGCTATTAAAACCTGAATTAGGCTGACACGCTTCTAAAATTAAAACTGGAGAGAACCTTAATTATTGAATCACACAACGTTAAAAATACGTTCTACTCCTTCAAAGATGCGTGCAGTCAAAAGTTGATTCTGAAAATAGAATTATTTGATTTCTGATTTATTAATACATTAGCAATTCAAGAGAATACCAGAAACCCACCTGCATGAGTAAGCAAACATCTGACAACACTTAGACCATTTCAGAAGTCACTAATACCTAGGAGTTTACTAAGAGATTTAAGGAAAAAATAACGCTAGGATATGAAACAACAGGCAAGCATTACTGCATCTGACATCACTACCTGCTCTTGTACATGTTGTCAGCAATACCTGACCGAAGACTCACCTTTCTCCAGCTAAAAATGCATTTGATAAAGCAGCACTGGTATTTGTAAAGAAAAATTTTGTTGAGACATGAATGAGTTACCAACAACCTAGACTAGTATTGATGGCTTCTTTGACCAAAAGCAATCTAACTGACAGCTGGAAGGCCAATACAGTTTCCAGTGCTGAAGGATCCTTTCTAAAAAGCAGCATTTTGCCCAGCTAACATACGCAACTTCCTCTGAGATCTTCAGCAACATATAATTAGAGATCAACATGCTTTGGCGACAGGGCTGATCTCACACACAGCCAAAGAAAGTCCATGAGGACATGGCTTTGGATTCTGCTTCTCATAGGAGTTAGGGAGCTATCTTGGAAAACAAAAAAACAACTATCACCAACACTGCTTCTAATCTGGTATTTTGTTCCCCTCTTCTCCCTATCTCTTAAGTGCTTGGAAATTAAATAGAACTGCTACGTTCAAACAAACAGAAGTTAAATATATACATTACAAAACTAGGCCCTCAAATTAAACAACTCACCCAGTACCACGTAATGCACACTGAAGCTAAGAACTAAAGATAGCAATCATCACACAACCTCCTTTTCTCACAGTTTGTCTGACTGCTTATTAAAATTTTCAGAGAACCAGTTTTTATCTCCTGCCAAAATTTGTCATTACTGAGTTACTCCCTGAACGGCACCAAATCAACACTGTACATCTAACAGCAGCCAAACGACATAACGTCAGTAGAAGTCACCTTAAAAACACATTTCCCTAGAACACAAATAAAAATGTCACGTCATTAAGAAACTGAAATTCATCTTCCCCACATTGACCTATGACGTTGAAGTTCACAGCATCTGCATGATGGGCAGGCTGAGCAGCAGGAAGTAAAGAGGACACCTCCAATCCTGGCACAAGAAGTACAGCAAAGGGGTCCCTGCTGCACATGGCTGCAAGACCCCAGAGAGCACACTAGGTGTAAAAACTCATCGATTATTTCCTAGCACAACTTCTCTGTACAGGTATTACCGCAACTGCCACACTGCTACTGCTCAGATGCTGTCAGAAGAGAAACTGAAGTGCAGTTGTCTGAAATGATTTTAATATTCCATGAATTGCAGACCCAAGACATCTTCCTGAGTATAGGTAAAGAAAAAAAAAAAGTTTATACCCCAGTTTAAACCTAAGTTCCTTCATAAATCTGACATCTAAACAAGTAAATCCATGCTGCAAATATGCCTCATTTTTAGTACTAAAAACAGAGAAGGGACTCGGTGCTAGAGAGCTCTGCCAACACTGAACAGACAGGAACCGCTTCAGATATGAAGTGCCATTTGAGCTAAAGGGGAGGAGGAACAGATTGATCTGATTTACCTGCTAAACTGGACATCCATCTCGGACATCCAAATAAGTGTTTCACCATGGTCAAGAGCAAATACCGTCCAAAACCAAAACTTAAAGATCCCAAGCGTGCCACTAAAGGTTGTGTATTTGAGGAGACTGAAGAACACTGTGACATTTTAAACTTCAAAGAATATAAGAACTGTTTTGCTGTGAAAATGTATCACATTGATAACATCCACCAACTGCCTATAGAGAAGCCTATGCTTATGCACCAACTCCTATCTCAAGATAATTTTAAAATCCAATAATAACTCATTGCCTCCCTGTGATTTCAACATCCTAAAGGATGTAGTGGCTTACAATACTTCCATTGCCTTGAGACTTCAGTGTTACACATTAGGCTCACAGAGCAACATTAATGTTTCTGTGGAAGTCTGATGTTGAAATGGTTGAAACGCAATTAAAAACAATAGCAGTAGTTCCCTAAAACTGATACCTCCATTATATCCTTTTAACAGACCAGACTTGGTCCTAGAAACTTAGGAGGACCCAAAGCATTTTTCAGTAAAACACAGCAATAGGCAAATTGCAATGCATCTGTGCTGCAGCACAACAGTTGAATACTGTCTCAGTAGTCTGAGAGCTATTGTGGAGCGCTAACTGGAATAATCATCAGCAGTGACCAAACCGCACATCTTCGCTAATCACAGTTTACAAAAGAAACGCAGAAGGTACTGACAGACAGGAAGACAGAAGGAAACCTGGGCAGTGTGACCCACACACATCACTTTTAACTCAACTCAGGCTTCAAAAAGCAGCACACAACATCCACTCCGTTCCTCTTAGTTCCACTTCCACCTCAGGAGCTAAGGTAGGAGCAGCTATGAAACTGAATGTCCTTCTGACCAGTACGGAACTTACAGTTAGATTAAAAGGCGCTGGGTACAGCTGCCTAGAATTAGCACTGCATCTGTCTATAATTAGAAAGCATTTCTACAATATTTTATATGAAAATTTTGAATAAATTCACGGGTTTAAGCAAGTGTTTGTTTTCCCAAATTCTGGCTTCCCTGAAGAAGTAAACAGACAGTTTTAATCAAGCAGGCCTATTTTGGGATCTTCTTAAACAAAACACCCTCACACACCAGCTGCTTGAATTTATTCGCTCCTTAAAATTATCACGCTGCAAGATTAAAGGAAACAAAACCAATCATTTTTTTCATAAGCAGCACGGCTAAATTATGGAACCACTTGTTGTGGGATGTTGGGAGGGTCAAGTGTGCATATGGATCCAATAAATCATTACGCAAATCCATAAAAAATAATTAAGATCTGCTAAGCCATAAATCTATAAAGCAGAGGACAACCTTATGTCAGATTGCCAGAAGCAAAAGAGGTATATGGAGATAAGCAGTGCTGCACGCTTGCTCTGTTCCTTACCCTTACTCCCTTTGCGCTGCTTATCACGCAAATCAAAGACAGGGCCGAATGCATCCCTGGTATGATCCAGAACAGCTGTTTTTTATTAAATAACAAAATCTCCTTTCTGTCTTGCCTATTCTATTAAGTACCACAAAAGAAAGCATTGTTTTTGCATTCCTAGAAAAGAGTTTATTACTGTTAAAATATTAAATCCAATTCATCTGCTTTTACTTCAAGTGCCAGTAACCCCTATTCCTAAAGGTCAGCTTCTGCAGCAAATAGAAAGCTTAGTCTGGATTCCAAATGCAATACTTTCCTTGCAACTGTGCAACCTTCCTCGCTCGCCTTATAGAAAAGTTCACAAACAAAAGAAGTCTACTTTCTGACTGTAGTTGAGAAGCATTGCTGCTTGTATGATGACTGAGGGCATTCCCAAGGAACTCCCAGCCTATTTTTCTTTATTCTGCATACTCTTATCCAAGCAGCGAACACAACAAAGCCCAATTTCTCTCCCCGCTCCTTCCTCAGGTGGAAGCTACTCCATGTCTCACAACTCTCACAGAATTTAAACCCAAGGAAAGAGTTCCAATGACTCTCCAATTCTCTTATCATCCTCCATAGCGTTTCCCAGGGAAACCTGGGAGTACATCAATCTGTTGTTAGGCTTTTTGTTTCTGCCAATCAAATAATTTCTCCTTCCTATTTGTGCAGTACACCTACCTCACAGCAGCAGCGATGGCTTTTGCTACAAGTTGCTTCGTGCTCTTCTACCCGTGGATTTAACATAACATTAAAGAAGTTTGTGCACAATATATAACTAATAAAATATGGAAGTATTTCAGTCTTAGCCTAAAACCAAAACACAAAATAAGGACCACAACAGGCAAATTTATTTTTTGATTTAAACCCACCAGGCTTTACTGGCAGAGGTGACCTATAAACACCTGGGTAATTCTATGGCAGTATTATTGTAGCGCAGCAAATCTGAAAGTAACAAAAGCAATTCCGTTTCTTTACTTAAAAATGTTTTGTCTTGTACAACACTGTAAGAATTGCCCCTCTTAAAACATAAGCATTGTTACCTTATTGATTTAAATCAAGGAAAAAGCTCTAGGGGGAAAAAAAAACTCACATTTGTTGCCATCAACACAGAAGCCCTGCCCCTCCCTCACACAGCACTACCCCAAGGCACCTTATTTCTACTCATCGCATACTACTCGCTCAAGGACCTCAGTGAACACCGAGGTCTAATCCACAAAAACCCACTTGGTAGCAAATATATTGTCTTGCATAAACTGACACTGTCACCGCTTCTTCTAGTACCTGCTCCAAAGCTCCTGTAAGTGAAACCCTGGCTAAGTGAGTGCATGATCCAAGCGAAGCTAAAAACTAATTCTCAGAGGGAAAAGTATTTCATGTATTTCTACAGCGTACTCAAACCTCCTTGGAGATGTTACTTAGGAACATCTAAGTACTGTTTCAGGAGCAAAATTAGATTTATGAAGGCATTATTCATTCAGGACAATATACACAGCCTATGAGAATATAAAGCGTTTATTACACAGGCAGTCAACTGGCAGTTGATACAGAACAACCAGCTGCAATCACCAAGAAGACGACGACTAGCCAAACAAGAGGCTTGCTAATGGCACAAAGGTATTAGTCATTATTTGTTTACAAGCTAGAAGCAAGCTTTGCTGATATACAGTCACAAACTAATCACACTTGCATTAAATGATTCACCATTTGATCAAGTGTGTAATTTTAGTAAACAAAATTGAGGGAAGAGTCAGATTGGCATGGCAGGGACCTGGTGATACAGAAGTAACTGGAAAATCCAGACTCAGAAATAAACTCAGGATTAGGCCAGTACTCAGCGCTTGAGGCACCATGTCTCACCACGTTTGTGATGTATGCAGTGTCAGAGAAAGGCAGAACAAATGGCATCACCCTGCAAAACCCTGCTGGCACGCTCTCAAACAATACTGCCATCAGTTTTAGCTGACTACAGTACCTTAGAGTTGCCAGAAATAAGATGAGATGAAACTAATCATACTGTGTTTTCAATCAACTTCCTGCTGGCTGCCACCATTTCAAGAGTGGAATTCATTTGTTTTTATGCCCATTAACATATTTCCTTTATTTTGTTTTTTGTTCTAAGTCACTGACTGCAATGGTCTGCTTTCAGTCTGGACTATAAAGAACAACAACCACCACCACCAAACAGCTTTTGCTACCACTGCAGAAGTTACCCTTCTCTGACTTACCCTTCCACAGTCTACCAGCCAAGGAGTATTTTACCTTACACCTCTCACCTATGCATCTAACTGTGTAACAGTAAAACCTCAGCCCTTTCATGAGCTGTACGCGAGTGAAACCTTTGTGGAGTGCTCCAAAAGCCAATGGGGAACTGCCAAGATGAAGTTCATTAAAGGATTACGCCTCATCTCTAATAAGCAGAGTGGCTTAACTGGAACACACGCATATAGCAATATTTTCATGTATTTGTTAACTTAGAGATGAACATTTTATATATGCCATAAAGTGGGTTTCTGAAATCCACTCATCTAAGAAAAAAAATTGCACAGTCTGTTAATCAGGAAAGAAGAAAGAATTTTTCTAGATCATAAGAAAGACAAGCACAGCGTAAACTCTCAACGAAGTAACCTAAAATAACAACTCGCACACTGCGCCCTTTCCAACCTTTGTACACTAAGACTATTCCAATAAAAACTGAGATAGTTGCAAGTGGCTGAAGTTGAAGACACAAAAATAAGAAGAGAGGGGATGGGGTGAGGAGTAAAAGATTTCCACACGGTACGTTCTGTGAGTTTCTCATAAATAAATCAATATCTGTGAAAGAAGTTTTTGTACAGTGTAGAGATCCAGCGCTCCATTTGAACTTGACTAGAGCAAAACCGGCAGGCTGGACATTCTGAAGAGAAAGGGAAGTCTGCAGAAGTTTAAAGATGGCTTCTATGATCTCCCACAAAAGGTAAGAAAACGTTAGTTGTTGACCTTAAGGAGATGTTTCAGAAGTTCTGAACAGTTTCACTCAAGTCCCTTCTTTCAGTTGTTCATTTTTCAGTCTCTCAGATCTTGAAACATCAAGAGTTTAGTAGTTTTCCAGTCACTAGAGATTCCTGCAACTGACAGGGCCTGAATTTCTAATACAAACCTCAGCATTTTAAAAGAAGAATCCCTCCAACTTTAATGCAGTAGTACATACAGTCCCCTCTCGTAAACTCTTTGAACTCCAGCACTATATCAGCATGCATTTCAAGAGCTAC
>PPHD01023132.1:957-12575 GCA_002909625.1 Bambusicola thoracicus | reverse complement strand
AAAAAAAAAAAAAAAGGAAAAGAACAAAACCAACAAAAAAAACAGCCCTATCTTTCATAGAGAGAGATCCCCAGAGAAACTGTACTGCTGAGTCCAAAAAGTTACATAAAATAGAAATGTGCCAGATGCGCCTGGAAGACTACTCACTTCTCATCATCATGCTTCCATATTTTGTTGTTGTTGTTGTTGGTCTGACACTCAAATTAATCATGGTTAAACTTCACACTGATGAAATCATTTGAAGTCTACCTCGAAGTTAAGGGAACAAGATTGGCAGTAATTGCCTTGTAATAGGTGAAAATGTTTTCAAGTTCCAAGCACTGAGTGAAGGCAGTCAAGATGTTACTACTGTCAGCAGCAATATAAGATGGGGCTGATGGAGAATCAGGTTTATTCACATCACCTCATTCTTTTAAAAATCAGAAATCTCTGAAATAAGCTCTTTTTTCAATTATCAGCTGTCAATGCATTAAACTTTCTGACACCTCAGAGAATGCTGTTTTCTGCTTTTGCTGCTCTAAATAGAAGCAGGAGAAAAAGAACATCCCATTAATGTCTAGGAGATACAGTCTGTTATTGAGCTGACAGACTCGGCAGCCTCAACCTTTTAATCATCAAACAGATGGAAAATTTCAACATTCAAATATAGAAGGTGCTGATCATTAAAAGAACTGCTCTTCAGACAACAAAATCATGCTTGATTTTGTTACTGTAAGAAGTGAATGAGTTTTTCCATCATCTATGCACTTCTTTAACTTGAAAACGAAGCACTCCCTCTAAGACCTCTTAGTTTCTTCTTACATAGGCTTACTAAGCATCCAGATGTTACCGCCTTGGTGGTTGATATTTGACCTCCTTCTCTTAACCATTTCCCATTCGATGTTTCCCCTGTCTTGTGTACCATCTGGTTGCAATGAAAGAATTCCAGGGGTTTGCGTGCCTTTTCAGCCCAGAAATCTTACGTAAAATCCTGCTTATGCAGCTCTATAAACCTGCTATATCTTCAGTATCTTGACAACTTCAGCAATAACCTCTCAGTCCTTTTATACCAGGAGGGAGCCCTGCCTAACAAAGCCTTTGGAAACACCAGCTCCAGCTGCTGAAGCTCTGATGGGGCTGGTTCTAGCTATGGATGCCTGGATCCCTGGATATCTGAATTAGGTGACCACAGGATCCACAGGATCAGTTGTGTTATTTCATTTTTTCCATAGTCCGATGAGGTTGTCAGGAGAAGCTTGTGTGGGACCCAAAAGGATCTCAACCACACTGAAAACAGATTCTATGTGACAGTCACGCTTGATGACAGACTCTGAAGTTATCTAATGATCTGATCCATGGGTACTTCTGGGCTCTTTTGACATAGCTATCTTATTCTTCATGTGAAGAGACATTAAAAAAAAAAAAAACATACAACAACCTACACCATATCTTCTCATTACTAGATCTCTCCATATCTTAACGTCAAATGCTGCAAAATAAGATGTGAGATAAATGCTTGCAATGAAGAGAAGAGACAAAACCAGAAACTGACTCAAAAACTTTTTATTGCTGTCACTGAACTGCAAACATTAAACTTTGCTTTCTGGCGATGCTTTCAAGTGGTCTCGTACAGCCTCATCTCCCCACAGGACAACTGCCCAGTGTTTCCAGGCAGGCATGAAAAAGGGTTGTGAAGCAGTAGTGTCTTTGAAGTGGTATGGGCTCATTTTTAAAACAGTTTTGAACTCATCCATTTCCCAGTGTTGTTTTAGCAGTTCAGTGAATTTCAGCTCTCAGGGCTGAATGGTACTCCAGGAGGCCGTCTAGCCTGCTTCTGCCACACCAAAGAGGGATCAACTCCATTTGTGTCATTCCCCATCAGTGTTTGACCAGTCTCCTCCAAAGCTGAAAACCTCGCTGTCTCCTCTCATCATCTACCCCAGGCTTTGTTTCCCATACTCCAAGGAGTGTCCTTGATGATGTTTAGCCCACAGTTGTTTGTCTTGCCCTATGGATATAGAAAAATTATTACTCCTCTTGCCATTGCATTTCATGACTTAGAAACTTGCAGTGATGGTGCTTAGTCATCCCTTTTTTTTTTTAGGAGAAACCCAAGTAGACTCAATTGCTCTTTGACATCCGTGTTTTCTAGCTAGACAAAACTTCAGCTGAGGTTGTGCTGTAGCACAATAGTTGGGTTTTTCCATCCATGCATCTTAAAGGTCATCCTCTTGTTTATACAGTCCAGTTTCTGCTTTTCTTGTAGCTCTACAACATTGTTGACTCAGGTTAAGCTTGTAGTTTCTTTCCTACTGATGTGCTACCCAGCCAGCTATTATTCCTCAGTGTCTGCCTACCCCACGCTTGTCCCTGTTGAATTTTATTTTGTTTCGTTTTGTTTCTGAAATATAGCTCTAATTTGGCAAGATTTCTTTGAATACTAATCTTGTCCTCCTTCCCAACTTAATGTAATTTGCAAATTTAATACAACTCTTCATTCTGTCATTATGTCATTAATGAAAATGTTGTATAGTAGCCAACTCACATTATGTCCCTGAAAAACCCTACTCAGTGCATCCCTTTGACTTCATACATGACAGTTTTCCAGAAACTTTGTCTCTGTAGAACATTCATTTCATCTTGACTATGTTTCCCTAACTTATTAATTACTGTTATATGAAACATGGTTCAGATATTGCTTTTGCTTTGTCCACAAGATCTGTGATAGAAGGAAATTGAGTTGATTTGACAGACAACTAAGAGCAGAGAAAGATAATCAGCAGCCATGGTAAACAGTATCCAGTTGGTCAGCTATAGAAGGACAATCTGTACTGGTATTTTAGATTAGAAGTACGCTGAATTCCCAATAGCATATCCTGATAGTAAGAAGTATATCTTTAGTTCAGTGATGTATAACAGGTTTTCAATTCAGTGGCTGCAGAAGGTCGCCTCTCAGTAGGAGATCAGCAAGATGTAAAGGAGGTTTTGTTGAACACTCACACAGGAATACGGGGAGGTTGTTGCACTGTATCTTGAAGTGGTCAGTGCCAGCAGTGAGAGGTGCTTTAGCAGTCACATTTTTAACATTTACATTTGTGTATTGTATACATGTGCATAGCCCCAAATGAAACCACTAGACATGTCTTAGGTGCTGCTAGCTGTTGTGGCATAAACAGCTTAAAAACCCTAAAGCCTAAGACTTTTTTACCCAATAGGAGATAACAGCAACACATCTGTTTTGAAATATTTTCTTCTTTGTAAAACACAAATAACCCAGAAACTTGACACTTCTCTTCAATCGTTTTGTTAAAACTGATATTTAATTGGGCAAGGAAAATGTTCCCAGGGCTTTATTAACCACAAGCCAAATTAAAAAACAGAGTCTGCATTCCTTGATGAAGTACTCTGCATTTGAAGCTATGAGTAGACACTCATTATACGCTCATTTCTATTACAGGCATTTATTATAAAGCACACTTTCAGAATACAGGAAAATGCATTTGTTTTGCCCCATATTAATTTCTTAAACACACCTTTTCAACAGATCAAGGATCATTTCTTGGATCACTAGGGCTAGATCCATGCTGCCACAGTTATTCTTTATTACAACATTTCTCTTTCACAAGCACAGGGTTGCTCCATCTTAAAACAATCACATTATTTTACCTCCTGCTGCTCCTATGAAAAGGATGTTGCAAGATCTCCCTTTTCTAACAGTTAGACAACTTCTGCTTTCCAGATTAAATTTATTCATGGCTGGTTTATGCTTCTTTCCTTTATTTTATTGTAGAGCACTAGTTTGGATGTGGGGGACCATTTCACTTGCTACTGGCTATGCATGCCTCTCTTCTTTTTCCACTTTGGGTCTAGCAGGAACTGATATCGAATGAAGTAAACCAATGGGTAAAAGCCACAAGAGTTGTGTTGGGATCTTGCAAGTACTGGACATAACATTAACTGAGCAACGTCTGAGTCAGTGTAGAAAAGCATTTGCCCTAGAACTGATTATCTTTCCCATCAGCGTCGGCCACTTAAGCATTCTCCCAGAAATTCATCCAACTTGGTTAAAATTCTGGGAAAGGAAGATTTCCTATGTTGCCTGTCCAAGTCCACAGCTTTAAGAGCTAAAAACACAAGGACAAGTCACTGTTAGCAAATGAATGATAGAAGTTCTGTTTATTTTTGTCTCTCTGAAATCTTGTTCTCCCTCATAGGGTTCACATATGGTATGCTACTATTGTGACCATGGTGTGCTTGCACCCTCCAGTGCTCTTCCCATCTTTAAACATAAATCCTTAGGTCAAAAGGGAGAATCTGTAGATTTCTAACCCTCCACAAGACAACTTTCCACCAGACAATGAACAGTTACAGTGATATGAGACATGGGGAAGACATGACTCAAAGGTAAGGAAAGTTTCTGAATGTTTCTGATGCTGCCCAAATGTTTGTATGGCACCGTCTAGCTTGGCTCCTCAAGCCAAAGCAAGCTGGTTGGGTCACCTCAGTGCAAACCTGTAGGGGGAGGTTACCGAGAAGAGGTCAGCACCTTGGAGGATTTCAAAACCCACCTAGACAAAGTCTCAAACAACATGCAGTGTGGCTGAACTCAGCCGTGAACCTTTGAGCAAGAGGTTGAGCGAGGTACTTCCAAAGATCCTTTCCTGCCCAATGGACTTCATGGGTCCATGCTGATTTTCAGCACTCAGAAGACAAAGATGCATGATCAACATAATAAATTGTCATGCTCAACCACTAGCATGCTTTGCAACTGAGAACTGAAAATGATCTCAGGTCAATAATCCAACACTAAAAATACAGAAAGCAAGATGAGACAGCTGTGTCTACATCAAAGCAGGTATCAGGCACTGGAAACGTAATCAATCTGAAGTGCTATGTCAGATAAATTGGCCTTTACTTACACAAAATATGCCTTCTGAACCTCCCACTGGGATTTTGGCAGGAACTGTTCCTGGACAGCATCTATTGAAAAAAATGATTGACTCCTCTTTGACACAGTATTAGAGAATCTCTGGAATTCAAGTTTCCTTATGCTTGGCAAGCACCTTTAAATACTAAGAAATGGAAACATCAGAATGCAAGTGTTCAGTACTCCATTTTATGACTACATTGCACTAGTGACAGATCTGTTCAAGATTAGAGACTTGTTAACACTGGCTATTTTTAAGCCTGGAAAAGCAATTTTCATTCATGCTGCACTACTGCTTTCTGCCAAATTACCTTATAGAATGTTTCTAGATTCCAGGATTTCTCCAAAAAGTTCTTTGGCTTTGTAATGTTGCCAACAGGAAAATTATGAAGTTACTGAATGTCACAGAGAAATACATAAAGCTAGCATTGCCAGTATGGACTCCATACACTAATATGGTGTGTTCTGAACTGGAGAATTTAATCCTTTTGGCACAGTGGCAAAAGAAATGACTCAAGAATTATTCCTTCATTTCATTTAGTCTTGTAATCAGAAAACTAAACAGGCTGCGTGTATACTAGCCTTTGCTTAAGTACACGGTATGCTAGTAAAAGGACACCACTACAACACAGAGCATTTTATTTCCTCACCACTTTGTTCCAAAAATCTTGTGCTAATGTATTTTCAAAGCAGAATGGTTGATCTCTTGTTCTGCATTGTTTTCATACAGTCACATGGATAAGCTCAGGAGGTAAAAAATCTGATGAGGTTAGACAGAAACAATTAAAGTGATTCAGAATACATGTTCTCTTCCCAAATTAAACATCATATTTTTGATGTCTCCAGTAGATGTTGTAGATTGTAATATTATGGAGTTTTTAACCCTCACACATTTGCATGAATGCATAAAAATTGCATGACTGTGCTAAGTTACGACAGTTGTTCCACTCTCTTTCATATTTCATTTGACAGGCTTTTGTTCCTCCTTCTCCTCTTCCAAAAACCATTTGCACCTGACAGTCTTAGCTCAGGTAAGCACCTTCTTAATTTCTGCGCTACTGTTTTCTGCTCAGTTGCTCTGACTTGCCATGCTGGAGCATCATGCATCATGAAGCAGATAAAATGCCTCTTTTGAGAGGATCTGGGAGCACATGGTTGTAGGGACTGAAGGACATTCTCTGTTTTGAGGTATTGGCCAGAATTTAAATGCAATATTCATTGCCTTTTCCTTGTCTGATCGAGCCTCTCAAAGTTCCTCAGGGTTGAACCCAGGCCAGACACAGCTGTCACACATCAGCTGCTCTACACTGTGGTGTTTGAGGAAGAACAGCAGCAGGCCAAGGGTACAAAAGGCAACGCTGCCAGTTTACTGCAAACGTTTCTGAGGCCTTTTTAAATACTGGATCTGGCAAAGCTTGAACAGTTTGGAGAGGTGTCATTCTGTGAAAAGCAATGGTTTCAGTGCTTTCCTTCATGAGCCCACAGTCCATAAACAAGCCTCACTGTTAGTCTGTTGTAAACTGGGCTTCCTCAGCTACTTCAGCACCAGAAGTCTGTTTCCTTGTGTCACTTTGCAACACTGTATTGCCTCAATCTTGACTTCTCCAAGGATTTAATTCCCATCAGGCCCTACTGGATTTTTCTCAGGCCTTGTCCAATCTAACTCCCAGTCCCTGCCCCTGGGCCAGAATTTGGAGACCATTAAAATATCCTGTATTCCTGAACCAGTTCCCACAAACTATACACTTGCTTCATCAGATAGTGGAGGGTAAAAGCTGTCTTCCAGTAAGCTGCTGACATCTCAGCCTTACACAGTCACCATCACTGCTCACAGCAAGAAAATACCGCTCCTCAAGCACAGAGGGTAAGTTCTGGGAGCATTCAGCTCTGCCACAGTGATGTGTGCAGCTCAGCTTTTTTCTAACGTGCATATGTTACAGCAGCTAATCAAACTTCTGGTGTTAATAGCAACGTGCCTTTCTAGAGATTTACTCAGGAATGCACCTGTTGACCCTGCAGCTGTTATCTCTGTTGCTGCATGGCTGCTGCCATTGTGTCCTATCTTTTCACAATGTCTGAGGCTGTACATTGAAAACCCCATTTTTCATTCTTCACACATTGATTACACTCTTTGGTTGTAACACAAAAAGTATATCTTTGGGACCATTTACTTGCTACAAAAAGCACCTCTACAGATTTTTAAGTGCAATTGCAAATGGAACACATTTTCTCACTAGGGAAAATCCCATTACAGTTTACTTATAAATCCAAAACTACTTTAGAAGGAAGATATTATAGAGTTGTACTTAGAAGACAGAAAAGTCATCCACAGCTTCGCAAGGTATGTATCTCAAGAGGGTGTTTGTTAAAGGCAAATAAGATGATAGTGTTGCTGTAGATTTACTGTTGGCAGCAGCAGCAGCAGCAGATGAAGTTTCATTGTAAATAACTTCAAGGCTTCCTGTTTCAGTAGAAATACTGCCACTATTTTGAGTAAAACCAGACTCAACTCAAAAATCAGACCTTATCACTTACACAGTCTGATTTATAGGAACTGCTGTACTTGATGCTAGCCATTCTGATTGCATCCTGGTAATTTTTCATGGGATGCTCACATGAAATAAAATCAAAATTAATAACACCTTGTGATCTTCATTCTTTCCTTGGGTAAAAACTTCCAGGGTTAATACAGTGTCTTGTCTAAGTGGGTTGATATTGCCTCAGTTGGGGATTTTATGGACCATAGCTTTTGCCAAACAGTAAAGATTGCCAGACTGCAATCAGCATATGGAATTCTTTTTTTTCCCACCTCTTTTTTCAACAAGGTGGAGTGGCCCTCTTTAAGCAAGCTGGATTTCAGCTCAGTTGGGTTGCCAGTAGTCTGGAGCTCATTCTTGTCATGTGCTTGTGAAGAAGAAATTATTGTGTATTCAGCTTTTTGCGAAGGACGGAAACTATTAAACACAGAGGCTGGAGAAGATGGCATGTCTTGGAATTTCTAGAAAAGGGCTATGGATTGATTTGAATAGTTTTGCTGCTGACTGGTGGCACAAAATTTGGACAGCATATGTTTTATTGCATCATCATTACTGGACATCACATGATATGATAAGACTGACCCACCCTGAAATGACTAATCGAGTGGGATGCTTGAAAAGGTTTTTTCTTTTTTACAACCCTCAATTAGAGAAACCACATTTTCCAGGGGAAAAACAGTAACTTTCAAGCGTATGTGAATGTGTGGGGTTTTTTTCTGTTGGGTTTTTTTTTTTTCCTTTTCTTTTTGTTTTTAACAAAGAAGGCTTTCCTGCCCACTAAAGAATTTGGTCAGAGAGGCTTTTTTTTTTTCTTTTCTTTTCAAAAAATCATCACTGAATCAACATGAATCATCTAATTTTAACCTGCACCTTTACAGTTCGAAGCAAAGGATAAGACTTACTCTCTAAGCAACTGGAAAATGGACTTCTTGGCTCATGTAGCTTATCGCCCCATTTGTCATGAGATATACAGCCATGTCACTTTCCCCTCTTTCAGCTATGCCTATTGGAATTGCAGCTATGCCATTTCCCAAGAATATGTTGGTGCGTCAGCTAACATTTAAATATTAAAAATGGAGAGTGGTTTTTCAAGATTATGCCAAAATGGAAAGGTGTAAGGAAACCGCAGTCTGGAACACAAAAACTTGACGTTCCTCATTCTGAGGCCCCTCTGCATCTTTCAGCACTGAGGCCATGGGTGGTTTCTAGAAATAATATTGTGTTTGTAGCTGTGCACTGCTAGAAAATGGCTTTCAGACCTACCTGTTTATGATAAATTCTGGAGCGATGAGCAACCGACATTTTCCTCTGTAGCTGAAATTGACGTACTTAATCACTCAGTGAGGGCAATTTCACATTTTGCCTCTCTGTCTCTTTGTAGAATATATGTTTTATTTACTTTGGTAAGACTTAACTATAATATGCAACAGATTGAGTGTGAGACACTCAGAATTCATTTGAGATATTCAGATGTTTTTAGATCCCTTTAGCCATTTGATAAGAGTTTTAGGGTAAAAGACACCACACGCTACAGTTTAAGTGGGGTTATCCTTCCCCTGAGTACATTGCCCTGAAAGCAAAATGAAAAGACATCTTTCAAGTCGCCACAGTGCAATAATAACTACCCTACCAGGCTGGTCATGTAGGTTAAGCAGAGCCTTTGGTAGAACCAGAAAACAGCTGCTGACCGAGGTCTTGGACTGCTGAATTTAGAGATGACTGTCTACCAGGCAGCCTATGGAAACCTCTCAGCCTTTTACAGAAATTAAGAGGTCAGACATCAGATGTGGCAGGATCCATGGTGTCTGGCCACATTCATAAATGTTTGCCTTTACAAACCACCTTCATATGTGGTGTGTATGGAGCTCTGCTATTTCTTTGGTCTCTTCATCAAGGTTTGAATCTATCCAAATCTTAGGGGGTGTCCTTCATTTGCAGCACGCATCCGCCCACACTGCAAGAATATATCGCCCTAAGAGTTTTCTGACTCTCTTAGTAGCTTCAAGACTTATCCTCCTTGATCTGTAAAAAGGAGGAATTTTTTTTAGCAGTCACATGGTAATGGACTTCTACTAGCACTCTTCTCAGACTTCTCAGTTCTGCTTGAACATCCTGGGATGACTACAGAGGCTGATAAGGTAGAGTATTTTTCACTAAACAAAGTAGAGACATTGCATCCAGCTCAAATTTATCTATCAGTGCTATCTGTGCTTTTCAGGAAGTGCCTCAGAGGCATGAAAACAGCCACCTCACACACAGCTTCAGTGAGAAACATTTCTACAATTTCCTAACCTGGTTCGCACAAACTTTCTTGACAATACTGGGATGGGACGATGTATTTTCTGCAGACACTTATAGTGTCCAAGTTTCTTGAAAAGATTAGGAAAAACCTCACATTCTTCTCAACACCTCTCCCTTCAAGTGTCCTCAGAAAAGTTGTTTGTAGTTGAACCTGCTTCTATCAGCTCTGGGGATGACAAAATCCAGCAAATTTCCTGGGGAAAATTCCTTTTAAAAAATAAAACATCATGAAATGCAAGGAAACAACTGGGAAATCACAGTTAAGGCCTCCAGTGCTTATATTCCTGCCAGGTACATGCTCTAAAACAGTGAATAGAAACTGCGGTTTGTAGCTTGTAGTCAACTGGTGGATTTGAGCTGCCTTCAGTGCCCCCACAGGCTGTCAAAAGAAAACAAATGGTTGCTGTGCAGCTGCAGCCCGGGGAATCCCTTGGGCTGTTGGTCACAGTCCTCACGCCCAGATCTTCAACCTCCTAGTAACAAAACAAAACACTGTGATGAACTTTGTAAAGACATCAACTTCCAGCCCAGAGACCTGAAGGGAGACTTGTCCTATAAAAGTGTCCCATTACAGGAGGGATCCTAGCCTGATGCGAGGGTAAGCAGTCCACTCACAAGAAACGCCAGTCTTTTAGAGAGCAGAGCAAGTACTGATCATCTGCCTCTACTTCACACCTTCTCTAGGTCTTCAGAAGCAGCTAGTCTTGCATCAAGTTGAGGATTTTGAGAAAGCAGTTACAAATACAGCCAAAGCCTTACTGGATTTAATGAAGAGGATTGACCTATAGGCAAATGGTGAAAGATGATAGTATCCACAAAACTATCTGTAGAAAACTTTGGGATATCTAGCAATATCTTTACCCTGACATTTTCCCCTGTCTCCTTAGAAAACATGATGTAGCTGTGAACTTAGCTGGAAGGTGATGAAGAACATAAGGAATACTGTTTAACCCCTCTTCTTCTTGCCTAAATCTCAGAAGTGGTCAAACTTCAGAAACTCTGAAGGGTGAGTCAAGGTTTTAGGACAGCTCAGAGACCGTGTCATGCCTTTTTACCATCCTTCTTTGATGGACTGAGCAGGTGAACTCTTGCTTCTGGGGCTACCTACAGGACATGTGGTTGCTGCCCTCTTCCCCTACTGACACTGACACTCTTCAGGTCTTGGAGGGCTCACAGTGAGTCACCCAGGCTGCACCTTCAGGGACTGTTTGTCCCTGCTCGGTCAGCATCTACCTATTTCTACTTGGGGCAGAGCAAAATGGATCATACTCTCAAACTTATCAGTTTTGGTTTTGGTCCTCCTATTCTTTAAGACATCAAAGTAAATTAAAAAAAAAAACAGTTTTGAAAAACTAATTCTTCATGCTCTTGTCAAAATCGGACACCCATTTGGATATACTGATAGTGTTTTTATGCTGGCTTTTCAGTTTGTGCTTTACCACAAATTTCCTATGGCTGTAAAGGCAAATACTACCATGTAATTAAAATAGTTTTCATTGTTAAGTGGCATTAACTAGTTGGCTATGGTGTATGTAGTGAAAACAGTGGGAGTTCAGTGGGACGGTTTATTAAATATCCACACATGTATTTCCTAGCAAAGTTGGTGTGGCCATAAAGTTGGGAGTGGAGCTCCATAATTCTGTCTCCTCAGTGGGAACAGATAGTGGTGATGGACAAAAGGGAAGACTAAATCTTCTCAGTGTCCTTGACCATCCTCACATCAGTCCACGCCTTACTGTATTCACAGGAGATAGAGATTATATTACTCTTTCTGTCATTCAGGCAAGATAGAGATTGGATTATGTTTTCTGACACTCATTTTATATAATTGCCATTTTCATTTAAGGATCAGGAGATTTAGAACTTTTTGAGAG
>PPHD01023131.1:0-12576 GCA_002909625.1 Bambusicola thoracicus | reverse complement strand
ATTTACCCCTGGGCAGTACTAAGCAGTATACTGTCCCAAAACACCCAGCATCACCTAGATACGCTTAAACAAGCTGAAGCCCCCTGTTGTGGGCTACTTGCAACTTGATTGCTCTGTGCAGTGTGAAACACAAACAGAAATAGTAAGGAACAAATAAATTTGAAGTTTTGATGTTCAACCCAGTGTCATGTTTTGCTGAGAATAGTAGTCAAGGATTCTGCTTGTGATCTGGAAAAAAAAATAATTCATTTTCTGTTGTGGCTCTGCTATCCCCGTTCTTTATTCTCTTTCTCCTGCATAGGCGAGTTGGCTTTTATGTGAACACCTTCAAAAACGTATCCAGCCTTGAAGCCAAGTTTCACAAGGAAATAGCTTTAGTAAGTAAAATGAATATCTTATGTATAATAGAGTATGTGTTATACATAGCAGTAAACAACTGTAACACAGCAATAAAAACTAGCAGCAGCACAGATCAAAAGTTGCCCTAGATCCAGATTTGTACTATAATCTTCATACTGGTTCCTACTTGCCTTTTTTGTACTTAGGAAAAAGATAACCCATGCAATCTTAGAAAATGGTCCTTAATATAGTAGCAACAATAATGCTATTATTGCAACGTTAAATTACATTTTTATTTCAATATCTTCTCCATTCTTCCTAGCATGCTTTGCCTACAGCATTTTTCCGTGTCCAATTGCTAAGCGTCTCATTGCTTTAATCAGCACATGAGAAATGTGACAATTATACCCATCAGGATCATTATATACACTGTCAGAAATACAACATTAGATCTGTCAATATCAGGCAAATACAGCAATTTCAATAAGGATCTTTTGAATGCATTAAATACCTTACTAATTGGTAGCACATTATCTATAGTAGCCTATTAACTTAGGGGAAGCCAAGTGGCATGGAAAACTTACTTGAACAAAGTCCCATGTGAGTTGAGATCAGACTTTTGAGGGGAGAACATGAATTGTCTCTGCTACGCATTTACTTCAAACTTTAGGTAACTCTCTCTATCAGAAAGCTGACAGTACTAAGTCACATTTATAAACTTGTTCTCTGAAAATCAGCTATTTTTTTTTTAAAAACTCTTATCTTTGAGAACATTTCTATGCATTTCAATAAGTTTCTACTTAGACTTTTGTTATGTATAGCACTGCTTATTTTTTTGTAAAAAACTATTTACAATTTTAAAGAAATCAGAACAGTAAACAGGACAGTTTCATCACCTATGTTTTTAATCACAGCTATAATGCTTCATCTAAACTCAGACAAGTGTTTTATTTTCTCAGCTATGTCACAAACTGTATGAAGTGATGACGAAGCTGGGAGATCAGCATGCAGACAAGGCCTTCACTATTCAAGGGGCACCAAGGTGACTTTGTTTCTTATTTTAGTAATTGCATTGCAGTAAGATTTGTGGATTTCAGCACATGAAGCACCTACATAATATATAATGTTTGCTGCATAACCTGATTCCTGGGTTTCTTCATTCAAGGAGGTAGATGAAAATACCCTCGGTTGAAGGTGTTTTCAACATAAGTAAAGCTGCAGAACTTTCTTCATTACCTGCTTATTTTTCCATTCTAAAAAAGAAAAAGGGCAATATTTTCAGCTGTTGCAATTTACTCTATTTCACTGTAGCCTAGAATACCGGTTTGCACCAGCTTAGTATACACTCCATTTATTCTTAAGTTTTTAGTCTTCAGCAATATTGTTAACTCTCAGAATATTTTTAAAGCCTTGAAATATTAGATGTGTTTTTAGCACCTAAAGGCATGCGATTAGGTGAGAATCTTGACCTTTCTATGTCATGTTTTATCTCCTCTGCTCATGGGGAAAAGTCGGGAAATGTGATCTGAGTACATCATAAAAGCTGAAAAGCCAAAGTAAAAGGAATGTCACAAAATGCCATATTTTTAATGATTTCCAAGAGCAATCTTGCTTTAAAATAAAAGCAAAACCAAGAAAGCTTAAAATCAGATGGTGCTTTCTTAAGGTCACTGGAAGCCTGTGCACTATTTCTGATTTTTTTACTTGCAGAGAACAAAGCCTTTCTGTCAGCATTTGATCTCAGTACTCTAATAATGATAGACAGAAAAGAGTGTAATTATGAAAGTGGTGCTTGTCAAAACATAGTGATAATTAGAGCGAATGCATAAATCCCAAATTACAAGCCAATCCTAGCTCATCCAGAAGCAGTCAGAACAATGTTATGGCTACTGTTAATTTGCCCTCAAGCCAGGCTCACATTAGCAACAATTAAGACTGTCCAAGAGCACAACATCTGCCTCAAACATATGGCTGACATTTCTATATTTCTTTTGATTTCATTTTAAAAGGACAAAAAATATTTGAGCTTCCAACCTATTGCAAAATTTAGAACTATGATATTAAAAATGTGTCCAAAATTTTGGTATGTGATTAGTTCAGAGTTAATCTGTGATCATACACACTCCCTGAGCTGACAACTCATTTATCATCATTTTCAGTCTCTGTAGGGTGGCGCATTTCACACAGAGCATTCGTAAAATATTGTTATGAGATAAAAAGTAATATAATATTGGAAAACTTGAAGTAGCTTTTGTAATAAACAAGTATTTGGCCACATGTGTCTCTTAGATGGTGCCCAGCATGCACACATTCTTGTTACCACTGAATTTTTCTTCCCATCAGTGAAAGAGAAAAATAATAGGATTCTAGCTGCAAATGACTAGGCATAGATTAATGCTTTGTGATATGCTTATTAAAATATGCTTTTAAAAATATTTTTAAATTGCTATATTACTCTTTTATTTGAGCTCTGCTGCATACCAAGTGAGAAAATTTTAGTTATAGGCCATCAGCTTTGAGTGGTGGTTTGTTGTGTTTGGTTATTTTTGCTTCAGACTTCTGTAAGATTAACAGCTCATACACAGTATAGTATTTTTGGTATACTGTTCACAGAGCCTTATGTGAAATTGAAGACAAATTTTGAGTTTTATTATTTTTATAGCACTCTACAACGTTACTCAGGAATGAGCCTTTTTGAGATGAAACAATTTTCCTTTTTAAATATGTGAGAAATTAGACAAGTACATTGTCTTTCCATTAGGGTACCACATATAAAAAGAGTCTTAAAAATTTGCATACTACTGAATATTCTATCTTGAAGACAAGTATTGTACATAGGAAAGAAATTTCTTAATAACTGCTTATTTTTTCTTCTTTAATATTTCCACAGAAAGAGGTGGTGAGTGTGAACTTTGCCCTTTCCGAGGAATAAATTTTTCTTGCACTTGTGTTAGGAACATGTTTATGGTGTGGTTCCCTCCATCATGTAGTGCTTCTGTTCTTGTTAAATATGTGTAGGACTCGCTCTTCTCTTACCAAGTACTGTGTCTGTTGAATGCTGTAGATTATAGCCTCCCTGAGTTGTAAGCTTTCAGCATTTCTAAGTAGCTGAGTATGTCCGAGTGTTTGCACTGGGTCCTTTCACAGAAAGAACAAATCCTTTTACAGGACAGGACTTCATCAGATCTTTTCTTAGTATCAGCAGAGCTCTGCTGAAGTCTCTAGACTGCTGTTTGTTTATAGTTGTGGTGAGTTGTCCATCTAAATAGTTACAGCTATATAATAATCTTGGTTGTGTTTTGGCTTATTAAAACCTTCCTGAAGTTGCTGAACTTTTAATGTTATTTGCATTATTCACTGGCATATCATCTTCTGGGATTTTTTCTCTTTAAAGCCTTTTATTTTGAGAACTGTGTGAAATGAAGGCAGTAATTCCAATTTGTGATGGTTACAAACTTATACATAAAGCAACATTTCAAATTAAAAAAAAAACAACACAAAACAAAACAACAACAACAACAACAAAAAACTGGAATTGAGTTTCCGTCAAGTTATAATGATCAGGTAAACAGATGCAGCAGATGTTCCAAAGATATTGTTCACACAAAAATTAAAACATAGTTTGAAATTATAGATCACTGAATTTTGATTGTATATAATTGCAGTTTTAATTTTAGTGATTATATAATAATTTGCTTCATCTTCACTGTATATCGCCTTTTGTGGTCACTGGCATTTGACTCTTCAAATTGTCAAGGTAATAAATTATCATGATATGTATGTGCTGACCATTACTTTGATTCTTGTCCAGTGATTCAGGTCCACTCCGCATTGCAAAAACTCCGTCACCACCAGAGGAGGTCTCTCCCCTTCCTAGCCCTACTGCTAGTCCCAATCACATGCTGGCACCAGCATCTCCAGCACCAGCCCGGCCTAAGTCACCCACACAGGTAAGTGGAAACTCGACAAAGGAAACTGGCCTATTGTGAAGTGTATGACAGCTGAGTTAGTGTATACAGTGGTGTTTTCAGTCTAGGCATGGACTGAGAAACAGTGGGGAAACCACTGGCTCTGTTCTGCTCTGTATGGGTCGTCGGGTAGGTGTTCATCTCTGTGTCTCAAGCATGGGTAGAAAATGTTTTTTTTAATAAAGGATAATGAGGAAAATTTAAGGTATCTGGTGAACTGGAGTTCGTTGTGCCTAAGCAAAACACATTTCAAAAACTTGCATAGTCTCTAAAGACCCAGAAATAACTTGAAAAATGAATTTCTAGAACTCTCATGAATTTCAATACATTTCAGTACATACGCCATCAGTCTTGTTCAAATTCATACTTACTATGAAAAAAAAAAAAAAAAAAAAAAAAAACTAGCCAGGGAGTATTGCTGGTCTGCCAATATGGATTTCCCTCTGAAACAGCAAATAACAGAACTAGTTTAAATACTGCTTATGATATAATTACTGATAATTAGAGGCTTATTAGTTGTTACCAGCACTAGATTGAGAAGTTTGATGATGCAGGAGTCATTTCTATTCTTCCCAGTATCAGTGAAATTGTCAGTTTCATGAAGGGCATCCTCTGTACCGTGAGAATTGTATGTGATACTTTGTGAAAACATCAGAGACAAGACTTATGCTGATGTTGTTGATGTTTTCAAAATGGGGCACAGCTTCTGTGTTGATTTTTATGCATTTAAAAAATGTGAGCACACCTGTATTCTTTGATCTTACAAACTGTAATGTCCAAGTGGCTGAACATTTATTGGATAAAACTCAGTTTAGTCTTACTGATGTTGCATCATCTGAGGAACTTTTTTGGATTTTCCTTCTTTCTTTTCCCTTTTTTTTAACATTATTTTAAAAATATCCAGTGATCAGTATTAATCCAAGCAATACATTTGTCATAGTTAATGAGTCTCTGGAGAGCAGAGGGAATTAGTGACCTAAGCACCTTGAGGTGCAGTGGTTCACAGGAGTGGTATGTTCTTAGCATTAAGTAGGCTTTGAAAGATAGCAACAGGTAGGCAGGGAAAAAATCCCAAAGATATAATGAAATGATTTTAAGAAGCAAAAAACCTGAAAAGACCTAGTTCTGTACAGTATTGCTCATACAACAGTGTGCTGCATAGGAAATAAAGTGCACAGCCTTGTATTCCCATCAGAGCAGAAAAATTTCATCCAAGAAATGCTTTTGTGTGAATTCTTAAAACTTGAGTTTGAAAAATAGAGTTGTTTTGCTTTTCATGCAGTGTTTCCTTCAAGGCACTTGATGATAAACAGCCAAAAAGTTCCTTTGATTCCATGCATTGTTTCCTACATTTAAGGGGAAGAAGAAGAGACAAAAACCTAACTCAAGCTGTTTATACTTAACTTAAATCTCATTTATCCCTGAACTAGTCTGTGATATTTTTGTTGTCTGTCTAGCTGAGGAAAGGTCCTCCAGTTCCACCACTGCCTAAGCTCACACCCACGAAGGAGTTGCAACAGGAGAACATCATTAACCTCTTTGATGACAACTTTGTCCCAGAAATCAACGTGACAACTCCATCACAGGTAAGCTTCAGAGGATTGTGTATGGGTCCAACCTTGCAATCACCTGAAGTTTTCCAATACCAAGGATGTATGGCTGACCTCAGTAGAGAGGGAGGCAAAGAGTTCTGGTAGAAGGCAGGGATACAATGACCCTTTTGTACTGTCTTCAAAGGTTCTCAAACAAAATATTTTATCTTTGAACAGGACTTGAATGATCACTCTAAAGGCATAGAATTATATTTCCTGGTGAGATATGTGACTAAAATTGTTATGAATTGCAACTACAGTTGAGATTTAACTAAATTCAGGTTTCATCACAAAGGGAAAGTTAATCTAAGATGTCTTTTTTTTTTTTTTAATCCCAAACATCTTGTCCTTGGTTGTTTCTGTTTCTTCCATAAAAATTATAAAGTATATACCTGTTTGGGGTGTGCTTTGCTCTTTTAATCTCTTTAAAAGAGCTTTGCTGTTTTAATCAACTCTTTGCAGGTGTAAAAGGCTATGCCAGCTACATAAATAATTTGTTTTGTTTTGATTGATAGAAACAGTAATTACACAACTATGAAGTGATCAGAATTACTTCTTTTTTATTATTTTTAAAGTAGGAAATTTAAAATAATTGCATAGAACAAACAAAACCCACAGTTGTATAAAATAAGTCTGTATAATTTACATTTAGTTATTCAGCCTTCATGCAGTTTTGGTAACTGTTGGTTGTTTAATAATGGACCATTTATATTATGGTAATTACAAATTGAAATCCTAGCCTATGTCTCATAGACTGTGAAGAAACATGCAGATCTAGAACTTATGCTGAATGTGTATAAATCTTTATTTTCACAAGAATTATTGTTTCTCTGCTAATTTTTTTGGCAATAAACAAAAATGTAGGTATAGCAATGAAAAAAATATTTCAGAGAGTTTGAGCATGTGATTTGGAGAAGACAAAAAGGCACTGCCATCTATTCCATAGGTATATATTTGGAAGAACAAAGAGTTATTTATAAATAAGTTCCCATGCCATTAACGAATTAATGGCAGCTCCCATACTAGGAAGCACGAACACAGCCACTGCTGGGCCCTTGTGGAAGGGGACTGCAGTCTGGTTTCATCATTGTCTTAGGAGTTATAATGTTGGCAGTGTAAGCCTCAACATCTTTAGGGCCACAAAAATGATCCAGGGGATGAAACACCTCCCCTGTGAGGGCAGGCTGAGAGAGTTGAAGCTGTTCATTCTGAAGAAGAGAAGCTCTGGGGAGACATAAGAGCAGCCTTTCAGTATCTAAAGGAGAGCTAGAAGAAAGAAGAGGGAAGACTCTTTAGCGGGGTATGTTGTCACAGGACAAGGGGAAATGGTTTCAAACTAAAAGGGGGGAGATTTAGATTGGATATAAGGAAAAGGTTTTTCACAATAACAGTGGTGAGGCATTGGAACAGGTTGCCCAGACGTGTGGTGAATGTCTTGTCCTTGGATACATTCAAGGTCAGGCTGGATGGGACTCTAAGCAACATAATCTAGTTGTATATGTTTCTGTTCATTGCAGGGGAGTTGGACTGGGTGACCTTTAAGGGTCCCTTCCAGCTAAAGCAGTTCTATGATTCTAATGCCTCGAGGACAGTTGTGATAATATCTAAATACATCAGATGAAAGACAAGGAGAATGAACACTGGACAGGCCACTGGTGGGGAGGGTTGTTTTGGTTTTGACCTTTCGAAGTGTGAGAACATAGCACCAGTGTCAATGGGTCATACCAGTTATCTGTCATCACTAGTGTACAAAGACCGACGCCAAGGGAAGAATATAAAATAAGGCATGCAAAGTTATATTCCCTTCTCCTAAAGTCTCATAGAATCATAGACTATCCTGAATTTGAGGGAACCCACGGGGATCATGGAGTCCAATTCCTGGCTCCACACAGCATCACCCAAACTCTATGCCCAAGAGCTCTGTTCAAAAGCTCCTTTATCTTTGGCAACTTGGTGCCATTATCGCTGCCTTGGTGAGCCTGTTCCAGTGCCTAACCATCATCTCAGTGAAGCTCCTGTTCCTAGCCCCCAGCCTGACCCTTTGCTGACACAGTAATGCCACTCCCTCAGCCCTGTCACTGTCACAGAGAGCAGAGCTCAACGCTGCCCGTCCGCTCCCTGTGAGGAGCTGCAACCTCCATGAGGTCTCCCCTCAGCTCCTCCTCACACGCTTTATCCTCTAGACCCATGTCCATCTTTGTAGCCCCCCTTTGGATGCTCTCTTAACAGTTTCATGTTCTTCTGATATTGTGGCACCCAAACTGCCCACAGTGCTCAAGGTGAGACCCTTCCCATGCTGGGCTGGCAGTGTGGGCCTGATGCACCACCCCCTGGTACAGTTGACCCTTTGGGCTGCCAGGGCGCGCTGCTGGCTCATATTCAACTTGTCATCAACCAGCACCCCAGATCCCTTTCTATGGGGCCGCTCTCCTGTCTTAATCACAAATTTCCCACCTTACAGCCATTTTCAGCTCAGAATGGAGTAAGTGGAATCCAATTATTTCTTGACAATACTTTTCTTATGACTGATCTATTCTTGCAGCTCTCCCCTGCTTTACACTTCAGCGATAGTCAGGGGCAGGAGTTTGGACTGTGTGCCATTTTGGTCTGACTCTGTTTTACCTTTCTCTTGGGAGATTACATATGAATGTGTGTGTACAAATTATATCCAGTGGTACCATTTCCAATCTGAACACTTTTCAAAATAGCACTCTAATTCATTACAACCTGCATATTCTGTACATGGAAGGCAAGCTTCTCTCACTGTTAAATAAACACTGAACAACTAGCAGCAGGCAGAACTAGCCTTGTTACTAAGACGTGTGCCCAGAATATTTATCATTCGTGATAATTATATCTCAGCTATAGTCTCACTCTGATTAAAAATAATATTTTGCATTGATGCGTGGTAATTATTTGCTCATGTTGATTTGCAGAGGGAAAGATCTGCAGACCATTGAACCAATATAGATATTCACAGTGACCTCAGAGGCCTTGGTTAATTCATTAATTGTAAACAAAAAAAGGTTCTATCGTGTAATCCAGTTTTGTAAGAGCAGATCAAGGTACCAAGATTTATTTAGTTACGTAAGATGTTGCCTACAGTTCAGTGCTCAGTGCACCAATAAATTTGAATTCTTATTTATGTTCGGAACTGAAATTTAATTCAAATGCATTAATGTCCTATTGACTTATGAGTAATATTTGTATTTGGGAAGAGATTCACACATTAAAATGTAAGGACACTAGATACAATTTATGCAGTTTTTTAGTTTTGGTATCTGACTCAGAGCACTTAAAATGGCCTTCACAGTCAATCAGTGAACACTTGGCACTTTTTCAAGAGGGCTACAATTCGTTTAGCCTGAAAAGGCAAAGGTGCACTATGCAGAAAACAAAGGCATCATAAAAATGAAGCTCATAAAAATAAGATTAAAAGTTCAGGAAAGTCTTCAGAGCTTTCTCCCATCCTTGCTTGCACTGCAGCTTGAAAATTTATTGTTTTGTTTGTTTGCTTGCTTTTTGGTTTTTTTGTTTTGTTTTGTTTTTCTTGGACCTTTTAATATTGTGTTTCCTGGGACCACTTTTGAGAGGGTTTTTTTTTTTTCAAGGGTTATTTTTCTCTTCTAACAGAATGAAATTCCTGAAACTAAGAAAGAGGAATCTTTGCTAGATCTGGACTTCGACCCTTTCAAGCCAGAAGTTGTATCAACTGGAGTAACTCATTCACCCATGTCTCAGGTATGACTTTGCTTTTGAGAAAGGCACAGCATAAAAATGCAAAGTCCTGTGTTAGTTAGCAAAGGTTTGCATGATGTACTAAAGAGCAGTGTGTCTACAGTGTCTGAAGCACTTGACCTTTCTGAGAAGCTCATCAGCCATATATTTTTCCCCTTCACTAACCCTGTACTTGATGATGTGCTGAAAGAAGAGGAAATAGGTGGTAAAATGAGATGTCTGCTATTGAGAATGGTTGCTGGTACGTCAGCCTTGTTTTTGACATGCCATTACTCTTCATCTTTAGAACAACTATTAATGCTAATATTATAATTCTCTGATGCCTCTTTTCCTGAGACTTTGTCTGAGCCAGCTTTGACATTTCATGTCTGGAAAGAGACGTCAGGGGACCTATGTCTTATGGACTCAACATGCAATTGCTTGCTGTGATGGAGTTTCTTTACCAAGCGAGAGATATGATCTGAGTGGTTTTGCTTCCATAAATCTATTTCCAACCTACTCTCGTGGAAAGTGAAGGAATGAAATAGCATGTTCCCTTGCAGGATGCCGTGTTAAAGAATTCTGTGTTCTACAATAATATTCGCCATGGTAGTTTCTCCCAGCAATACATTTTTTTTTATAAAAAGCACATACAAAAGTTGCTTTGACTTGCCCTAAAGCACCTGACATCTGCTATTTTAAGATCTAGAACTCACCCTCACTATCCTTGGGGCTGATATTATGGTAGTTTCCCTGGTCAGCAGAGCTGGAGCTCTGCACTGTACACAGACAAGAAAGTAATATTAACACACTGTTAGCAAAACCTATTATCCCTGTGGCTATCACTAACCTAGCTTGTACTGCAAGACATGAGAAGACTAATAAGCTGTTCAGTAATGCAGCACTAGGAAAGGAGTGAGCAGACAAGGAGCTTTAAGGCTGAGGCAGTCCTTGATCTCAGTTAATTAATTTCTTATTTGGTATACAGTCCTAGTTATATAATGAGATCTGTACTGATCTCTAATGGGTTATGCACTGTTGGAAAAACAGTGCTCTGTCAGCACTCCAAACATCAACGGAAGTTTCTCATTTTTATTTGCTATGAGTATTTAATTATAATAGAGGCTTTGCGCATCTTGTTATTTTTCTTGCTTTCTGGAAACAAGAAAAGAAAAAAAATAATCTCTTGGCACTCAGCAGTGACAGAAAACTCTAGCTTTGCCTTTGCTATCTCTACCCTTTCAGCTTGTCTTGAATAAACCTGATGAGAGCAGTGGAATAATTAAACTTCCCAGAAAATTAACTATTGTGGCAGAGTATGTTTGTCTTGACATCATACTATACAGATTGCAGAGTTTATTGCTTAAATGAAAAAAAAAATAGTTTTAAGTTCAACTGTGCCATGAAGTACTGAATATAATTAAATGTTAAAAAGTGCATTATATGATTTCATCTGGGTACACAATAAGCATTCACTGAGCACCTTCCATGTCTTCTTCCACCTTTCATCTCAATAAATACGCATGAGAAAAAGTGGTTAACAGCCACAAGAGTGGATGAGTCAGAGCACCATGTCTTTAAGCAGAGAGGATAGCCCTACAGTCTAGTTTCAGTCCCACTGGATATGACAGCATCACTGCTGTTGAATAATGCACAGAATGATGTCTGTGACTGCAGTATTTGGAGACCCCTGTCCAGGGAGATTAAGTCAGCCTGAAGTGTTCTTTCTATATGTGTACTGGTTTTGTCTCAGTTGTGGATATTTTTCCCTTCAGAAAACTGTGCTGAAGTAGTGAACTGAAGGCAGGATTTGTCTGAGCCATGATGCCTTGGGAGGCCAGGCATGACTTCCCTATTGATCGTTCAACTACTTCCCTCCATTACTCTGCCACTGTGATCAGATCACAGTAAGAGAGCCTTATCCTGCCCTTCCTCACTTGATTTTCTGTTTCTATGAATGCTTCAAAAGTGTCCTTTCTAAACATCGCTGACCCTCACCTCCTTTTGCTAGCTATGGTTTGTTTTGCCTTTCCTTCAGTGTATTCCCTCACTTGTGACACCTGGACTTAAACAAAATTAAACTGAATGAGAAATGGATGTTTATTTTAATTTGTTGTAAATCCGAGTAAAGATTTATTACTGTGTCTTTTATTTGTGAAAGTGAAAGCAGAGGTAGTTCAGAGAGCCATTCTGTAGTCATTAAAAAAAAAAAAGACTAAGTTAAGAAAAGAAGATAAATGCAGCAATCCTTTCTCTTAACAAGTCTTAGATGTAACATTTAACATATGAAAATGTTTCAGGAACAATTTTACATTTTACTTTATGAGTATCTCTAGTTTTTATCTTTCATGGACTTTAACTTAGATGTGAATATAATAGATGTGTTTCAAAATATCTCAGACCATTCGAAAAACAGACCTGATGCCTGTTTTTCTGCTTTCGTCTATCCATTTGGCTCTTCTGTTGAAAAGTCATTAATACTGGGTATTTAACAGACTGGACAAGATAATGAAAACATTGATCAACACTTTTGTTTTCTTTCCCCAAGAAGTATGCAGTTTTCTTTCCTTGTGTTTAAGAACTTGAATAAGTTGTTCTCAATGGATAGCAGAATCATTTCTTAACTGGCTAAAAATGCTGACCTACGTAAGCTCCTTAAAGTTTACACCTTGTGGGCACTACTGTACCTGTTGAATGTCATTCAGAATCACCAGTTCAGAATGCACTTATCATTCAAATACCCAGAGATATGACTGCACTGGAAAACAACTACTGCTTTGAAGTGGAAAATACCACATAGTGCTCATCCTACTTAACCAAAAATCATATTCTGCAAATATATACACATGCACTCAAATATAAAATATATATATTATAAATATGTGTATTTTTATGTTCTTCTCTCATGTTAGTTATGTAGCATTTCAAACACAGAGTATATAAGCAGTATTTTTCTAAAA